>JANJGK010003058.1:0-27500 GCA_039081455.1 Macrobrachium rosenbergii | reverse complement strand
TTAAAATTATTGTTGAATTCATGTTTTCAGGAAGAAATAATTATATAAAGCAAATTACTGAGTAATTTTTGCCCTTAGCAGTCAAATAATCACGATCACGGCAACGTTCAAACTTAGTGCCATCACAACATATGTCTATAAATAGAACATTAGTAGAGGGCTGTCACTGGCTAGCAGATCTCCATGGAAACCAGCCAGCCAATCAGGTTTTAGTTGTATTCTGTCTGAGAAAGAACTTTTGCTCAGAGAAGCTGACAATGACATAAGTGCTTGTGTTTTGAATATAAAACTTAGTTTTTAATAGTGTATGTATTTTACTGGTTACATGAAGAATAGAATGAATTCCTTCTTATTACTTTGAGTGAAGATTGTTGGCTCAGAGGTTCTTCAGCAACAAAATAGAAACATTTTTTTTGCTTCAGAAGATATTTACTACAGCTGCGTTGACATACCTTTAAAACAAAATTCTTCTCTTTAATCTCTCTTTTTCTCTCTCTCTACGCCAAACGATACGGTAATTGTAGAATGTGAGCGATGTGTAGATAGATACAAAGGGAGTTCTTAGCTGGAAGGGCTAGAGGTAGCAAATCACACAGCAGGGTATGTTACCTCAATGCTGATTGGCTCGTAGCACAATCTGCTACTGGTTGGAAGGGTTAGAAGGGGCAATCACAGAGCAGGCCATCAGCTTTGCTAGTTGCTGATTGGCTTGTAGCTCCGAAGATATGTGAGGAAGTTTTCCCTCATTTTTTATAATTGATTTTAGTTCGATATTTACTAATACAGTGGGTCCTAGGTAATTGGGGGGAATAAGGACCACCACCTCCCGTGTTAAGCAAAAATCTGCATTGTTGGTATCCCCCTCTAAAAATACTTATAACTGCCTATTTTAATGGTTCAAACACCAAATATACCTTAAATTATCAACAAAAAATAAATTTAAAGTGTTTTAGGATGTGTTTGAGCATATCTAAAATACATGGGTAATTTGTAGAACGATGTAACTACTGTTAGTACATATTGTACAATGCATACATACGAATGAAATGGTAAGTTTGCTTACGTCATGGTGATCTGCGTACATATTTTGATGTTAGTTTTTTCGTGAATGAGTACATCTATGATAAAAAAAATGATTTACAGTACTGATTACAGTACCATACTGTAATATCAACGAATACACTGCAAAATACAGTAATCAGTACGTACTGTAAAGTGTACTTTTGTCTTTTGAAAAATGTTCGTCCCAAGCATCAACAGTGATAAAATATTCTCTTGTGTATGCACATTACAATGATTTACTAATTTTCAAATGTTAATATTAAAATGTAAACACATTAACGTGTTTTTTCACTTACAGAATCCATTTATTCTCTATTATTATTTTGATCTGTTATCATTGTAATACGTATAAAAAAAACTGTCGTCCCACATTTGTAATGTTTACGTTCTGATAATCAGCTGATTGAGGCTTACTACTACTACCGAAAGAATTAGGAAATTTTTTTCATTGCTACAAGAAACAAATTTATTAATGGAATTATCTTTAATTTTTTAGAGAGAGAGAGAGAGAGAGAGAGAGAGAGAGAGAGAGAGAGAGAGAGAGAGAGAGAGAGAGAACTGGTGTTTACTACAGATAAAGTCTCAGCACAGCAGCTGGTGATGAGCCTTGACTTAACAAGCGGGGGAGGAGAATAACAGTAACCTTGTGTTGCTTACATATGAAAATCGGATTTTAAATATTTTTACGGTGATTAAAGATGAAACATCAATAGTGATAAAATATTCTCGTGTATTGTTATATATAATATGTGTGATAATCATAGAGTCAACTACTAAACTTGATCATGATCGATCAGATCAAGATCATATCAGATCAGATGATCGGGAGTTGCAGTTGATCAGTTGCAGCGAGCAGACGTGTGCCACAGCAGTAGCAGTCGAACCAACAACCTATCCCTAAGCCTATAATTCCTTTACCGTCACTGTCCCTGAATGCCTTTACCGAATCCTAAATCCTTCCCACACTCCCTCCCCAATAGGCAAAGTTCTTTGCTTATTGGATCCTGTTTGTTGACCTAAGTTTTCACTTCTCTCAGAGGATCTGCCACCTGTGGGACGGTCTGGTACCCACTGGGATCCAGGGCTGTACCTAAGGCACGCAGGTGGGGGTAAGCAACACCACCCAGCCTCCCTGAGGGCGTGACGAGGGTCAATAAATAAAATCATCTGTTATTACACTTTTCTTCTTCCTTCTCTTCTCTCCTTAATGGTACGTTATATTTACAAGCACAACTACGAACAGTCCTCTGGGCTGTGCAACAACAATAACCAAGAGTAGTTAATGACAACCATTTTTCTTTTCCTTGTTTTCTGCAGGTTGTAGAGTTATGTCCCTATTTTAACAATATCAGTCATTTCATTCCATTGCATTATACTGTATTACACCTCATCATCACCACGCTTCACTTCATGTATTTTGCCTCATAATTTATAGGAGATTCAGGGGAACAGGAGGGATGCCCTCCATAAAACTTGAAAGATGAATGGGGGGGATCTTTTGTGGCTAGAAAAAGGGTGGTATTTAGTTTGTCTGGATTAGTTAAGACTGACATTTTTTTAGTAAATCCAGGGAAGAATGGGCATATATATGTCACAATTAGGAAGGAAGACCTAGACAACTTCCTGAAGGATGAAGTGGTAACCCAGTTCAAAGAGAAGGGATTTCAAATCACTACACCCCCTGAGGTAAATGCCCTAAGAACAGTTGTTCCTAAGTACGTTGATAGTCAAGTAGCAGACTATAGTGAGGAGGAGCAAATAAGAAATATAGAAGAACGCCAAAGATGGGCTAAAGTGAAGAACGTCATTCTTATTCCTTCAAAATATGACAATCCTAGGACAAGGAGTGTCAAAGTAAAATTTGAAACAAGAGATATGGCCCAGACAGCTCTTAGGACAGGCCTAACAATATGTAACCAAAGCATCCCACAGCACAACATTGAAGAGGAGGTCTGTGTACTGCTATCATACTGTGGGAATTGCTTTGTGTATGCTCATTATAAGAAACAGAGCAAAAAACCACCCCACACCCAATGTATGAGATGCAGTGACATTGGACATGATGGCTGAGATTGCAACAGGCCCTTAAAGTGTGTCAACTGCGGTGGGGATCACTTTAATCTTGACAGGAAGTGTCCAATCAGAATAGAGCTACTGAAAAAAAGAGGGGGAGAGAAGAGACAGCCAGAGACAAATCAGGCCAAAGCCAGGAATGTGGACAAGAATATTACTTACAGTGCCGCCTTACCGGGCCCTACCTCAAGCAGTCACCCGACCATTCCCACTCCTCAACAGCAGCAACATACAAACCTCCAACTATGGTATATTTACAATGGCCAAGTCTTTGCGGCAATGCAGGACATGGTTGAGCCAGGATCCTACTAAAGGCCGATTGGTGCCTTCTGTACAGGAAATAAACTTCCCAAGATCAAAATTCCCCTGATAGCATCAGGGGAACAAGTCATGAACATCAGCACCTACAACAACAATGGAGAAGTATCTGCTGCAGCTCTAACGACGCCTACCTGTCACTAAGAGGGCGGCACAAAAGGCAACAGAGAGTGAAGAAGAAGAAGAAGAGGGAGAGAGAAAGAAAAAACAGAAGCAGAGCCAAGGAAACGGACCAGAGACCTCACCCAAAGGTAATCAAATGGAGGAGGTGGAAAGGAGCGTTGGAATAATCATGGAGGGCCAACTGGAGATTGTGTATCCCTCCAATTGGAAAGTAAATATGAACACAGTCGAAGGGAAAGTTCGAATTGTTGACAGATATATCAATGACGAATGTATTGGTTATACCAGGAGCTCCATCCCTCAAGAGGAAATAAAACTCCAGCTCTACGGGTTAGGCATGAAAAAACGAGTCCCTTTCTCAAATATCACATTCACTGCAGCTAATGGAGAAGAGATATCCTGTGTTCTCGCCGAGGACAGAGACTAAAGACTCACGGTTCTATATGTCTAAATTTTGTTCTATTATTTCTATCACTTTAATTAGAATTAATATAAGTATCACTGTTGTGAACAGTTAAACCTTTCACCACTTTGCTGGGCCCCTGGGCGCCAGAACCACATCTTCCTGGTTGCCCATGGGGCCGGACGAACATACCTCGATCTCGTCTAGACAGCGCTAATGCGCGATCAGGATGTGTCTAGTTGGTGGGAAAGTCGCAATTATGCATCATTGGATATTAATTAATTAACAGAGCCCCTGTGAGGGCGAATCTCATTTTTCCAGGTAACGTCATCAGTATTCTGTAAGTACGTGAAATTTGAGCCTTGTTGGATAAGGCATTCTAATACATAAATTGACACAACTGGAGCACCTTTCCTGCCCTCCTCGAACGACTATAAAAAGTGGGAGCAGGCTCAGATGAGTAGCTTTCTGATCCAGTACATCATACAGGTAACTTGTAAATAGTAAGCACTGAGAGGTTCTTTGTTAACATCACCCGACCTATGGTGCAGCAAGTAAGGTAGGATAAGTAACTGAATTTTGTAAATGTGTCCACCTAGGTTTACTTTCTAAATCATTTAAAACTTGTAGTAAATATCTTGGTAATTAACATTTTGAATAGCGTATGAAGCTGTGCCTGCTTCCCGTTTGCTATTTGAGATATAATTTAGCTGGGGGGATTCCATTATTCATGCATTTATTAGTGATGAGTGTTTATATGTAAATAATTGTGTAATTAAAGTAGTTTATAGGTCAACATTTTAAAAACTGTCGTCTCATTGAGCCTTCCCTAGATTGTAGACGTTCTCATCATCCTTCGCAATCCTATAGCTAATAACATCAGCAAGAAACAGTGCGTTATGATTACATTTCACAACAATCATTATTATCATTATTGCTTTTATAATGTTAAACACAATAAAAATAATTCAGCTTAATGTAATTAAACTAACAAAAAGTAGACATGGGGAACTGTTTAACGAATTCTGACACCTTGACCCGGATGCATATTTCCCAAGTCTGGAAGAGTATAGGGATACAGGAAAATTAGGACCAATCAAACCGCACGGAGCTGATCCATGACGTCACAAGCCACACCTTTTAGCTCCTCAGTCTCATATCCATTACTGCCAGTCACAATGGCGAAGAAAAGCTTCCCAATTTCACAGTTTATGGCTTGTATGACTTATACATTTTAGTCAGATATATCTAAACATAATGCAACACTAATTTAACAATAATATATTCGTCAAATGAGGTACACCGTGAAATATATTATGCGTTACTGGCTTCGCTCTCTTGGTAATAGTGGTCAGTGCCTGTTAATTCTTGCACGCAAAGTCGATATTTACTGCATAAATAATATTTTCATCGCGAGTTTCTAAATTATATACTTGAAAATGCATGTTTAATTCCATTTATAAAGAGTTGCGATAACTCATGGGATGAATCAAACAATATACAAGATGGTAAAAATGATGGTATATGACCTGTAATTAGCACTAAAGACTACAGACAGGAGCAGGGTTGCCAGATTGGGCTACAAATCACAAATTGGGTTACATTTTTACACCTTTGGGGACCAGATTTCACAGCCTGCTACTTGCGACTTTTTGGGCTACTTTTGATTTGACTTGGGCTCTTTTATTCGATTTGGGCTACTTCCATTCATTTTCTTTAATAATAATAATAATAATAATAATAATAATAATAATAATAATAATAATAATAATAATAATAATAATAATAATAATAATAATAATCACACCAATGATCTACTGCAATAGATTGGCAATAGTGTATAATTCCACTCATACATTACAAGCATGTTGAATGTTTTTACCTCAGCGATATCTATTGCAACATGCAAGTGAAGCAATGTTTTGGTCCTACCGCCTGAGTCTAAATAGTAAAGACCAGCCTGGAATTGAATGGCAAATGCTGTTCAACATTTGAACCCAAAAGGTCCATGCTGAAATATAACTCTTCAATCTATAAAAATGAGAAAGTTGATGATAATGCGGAAAGCCTACTGAATTACTTGGTACTCTAGTTAAATTTGGAAGAGAATAGTATGTGCTTTAATTTTTTTTTTTTTTTTTTTGCAAGGAAGAAGTTTACTTTAGTTGCAAAAAAGAAGTGTCCTAATTTTTCAAGAAAAAGTTATTGATTTTGAAAGGATGAAATGTACTTAGTTTTGAAAAGGAACAATCTAAGTTTGTTTAAAAAGGCAATTAAAGATTTAGTTTTGAAAAAATTTTCTTCGGTTTTCAAAAGAGAAATTTACTTCAGTTTTAAAAAAGAAACGTGTACCATATAGCCAGGATCAACCACTAAAATGTAAGTAACAACTTTATTATGCTATAAATGTGTGTGCATACAATACACACACAGTATATAGATATGATAAATAGTAATTTGTATTATGCTATATATGTATACAATAAATATATATATATATATATATATATATATATATATATATATGTAATATATATATATATATATATATATATATATATATATATATATATATATATATATATATATATGTACATATATATATGTAATATATATGTAATATATATATATATATATATATATATATATATATATATATATATATATATATATATATATATATATATATATATATATATATATATCTATATCTATATCTATATATATATATATATATATATATATATATATATATATATATATATATATATATATATATATATATATATATATATATATATATATATATATATATATATATATATATATATATATATATATATATATATATATATATATAATATATGTATATATGGAGATAAAAAGGCCCATAAAACACTGTTTGAACATTTTAACCATATATTTCGGGCACTTCCTTCTGTGCCCTTGTTCACTGGAAAAATATGGACAGATGAAATGTTACAAGGGTATATATATATACAAAGCATATATAGGTGTGGCATTAAGTCTCCGATGGTATGCAGATGACCGTTTCCTAAGAAGGAGGAGAGTAAACTGTTCCCTAGTGGTTTTCGGCCCATTAACTCCCGTTTGGCGACGATTCTGGTGGTCGTGTGCCCTGGAACACCTTCTTCAGAAGCGGCCTGAGGATTAAAGCGTCGGTGTCGTCCGATTTCCAATGTCCTCCTGACAAGTTCATATTGTTGGTTTGATTGATAATACCAGATTCCAGCATCTTTCTTTTGTATGGACAGCTACTTTTGAAAACCAGCTCCGCCCCACTCCAATTTATGATATGGCCTGTATTTCTGATATGTAGGAAAATCCCTGAACTCTCTGAAGCGTAATGTACTGATCTTTTGTGCTCTGTTATTCTTTGCGAAAGTGATCTACCTGTCTCCCCCACGTGAATGTCATTACAATTGCTACACGGTATCTTGTAAACTCCGGCTTCTTCCCCTTTGTTATATAAGTATACGTTAATGAGCGACCTCCCGATGGATTTGGGATAATGGAAAATGAAGGGACTGTTAGACCTGAGTTGTTCAGTGGCTTTTTGGATGTTTTCGTTGTACGGAAGCTTTATTTTGTTGTTAAAATTTATTTGTCTGTTGTGAGTGGGACCTCTTTAGTATATTTTATTCGCAAGAAAGATGCTTGCCTGAAAGGCATAATAAAGTTATTACTTACGTTTAGTGGTTGATCCTGGCTATATGGTACACGTTTCCTTTTTAAAACTGAAGTAAACTTCTCTTTTCAAAGCTGAAGAAAATTTTTTTCAAAACTAAATCTTTTATTGCCTTTTTCAACAAACTTAAATCGTTCCTTTTCAAAACTAAAGTAGCCTACATTTCATCCTTTCAAAATCAATAACTTTTTCTTGAAAAATTAAGACACTTTTCTTTTTCGCAACTAAAGTAAACTTCTTCCTTGTAAAAAAAATTATATATATATATATATATATATATATATATATATATATATATATATATATATATATATATATATATATATATATATATATATATATATATATATTAATATGATAAATTGGGCTACTTTTACCTGAAATTCGCGACTTTTTATGAGTGTTTGTGCTACTTTTACCCAAAAGCATCTGGCAACCCTGGACAAGGGGCCAAGAACTTCGCAGTACTTCGACTCTCATCAAGATGAATTTGATCTTGGACTTTGAAAATGACAGCTTTAAAAATGTTGACATCAAATATGAACAAGACTGTGTAAGACTTAGAACCAGTGTCAAGAATTCAAGCGGTGGAACGACATTTTTTGCATAAAAAATAAGCAGTGTTTTAATTCTTATAACTTTTACCCAGTTGGTGGTGAAAGAAAACTGTTTCACCAAAGTTTGCTGTGCCATCATGGTGTAAAGCACAAAGGATTAAAGAAAATTGCAACAGGGTAAATATATTATATTTTGTATTATTTATAACTACAGCATATAGGACAGGGAATCCAAAGTCTTAAGTGTACTTGGACTCTAATGGAAACCCATGGGCCTACATACACAGTCATGGTGCGTGAGGCAAAAATTGATGTGATTGATTTTATTCAAGAAGAAACTGTGTCATTTGATAATATTTATATGAGCCTTGCTTTATTTTCACAACAGCCCTATATCAGGCATGTGCATCATGTTGGGGTTTGAGCACATTGGTGATATCTCCACATTGTGTTTAAGGGGGGATCATCCATATTTTTGGGATTTAAGTTAATACTTGCTTGTTTCTTTTGACATTTTACTGGCTAATGGTTATGATACCTACTTACGTGTGTCAAAAGGGTAAAAGTTTGACCTGTTACTTTGCATACAAAAGTTTGCCCAGCTACCCTGCATATAAAAGGATAGGCTAGCCTAGGACCCATTACTTTGCATACAAAACTTTGACGCGCTACTCTACATACAAAAGCTTGTCCCATTACTTTGCATACAAAAGTTTGACCCGCTACTCTGCATATAAAAGGTAGGCTAGCCTAGACTACTACTCTTGTGCAGTGAGTAAGGGGGTGGTAGAACGGTGCTGTGCGCCTTATCTGCATCTGTATATATTCTTTGCAAGCTCATTTGTAATGACAAGAGGTATTATTTCGCTGCACGCACTAGCCTCGGGGGTTACAGATTTTAACGGTAATTTTTGTATGTTGTGCTGTCAACAGGGTGGCGGAAAGGCGCTCCGTGCCTTATCCGCATTTTTAAATATTCTAGGCAAGCTCGTTTCTATTGGCGAGAGGTATTGTTTCACTGCGTGCACTAGCCACAGGGGTTACAGGGAGTTAGGCACTCCACATACAAAAGGACACAGCTAGCCTAGGCTATAATTCCCCACATAAATGAAACATTAAACAACTTGCTTGTCCCATCTTTGATGAATCGTCTGTTTCCTGTGTTGGATGTGGTAGCTGAACGAACCAACCAGTAATTAACAATTTCACTTATACCCGTTTACAGATGCACGGTCAAAATGGATGTCTCCATCAACATTGTTCACAAGAAGTCTCCTAAACACATTAAGAATATCCCATGTTCTGTGGAGATCCATGACCTACACAACCACTCAACTGAAGTAGCGGAAGGTCTTAACCAGCTGAGAGTATTAGAAAGTACAAAGGTGGTGTTTGAGCAGTACTCTGAGCAAGGTATTGTAAAACATTATTATTTAAATTCTTGAAAGACCAAACTGAAAATATCAATATAATGTTTAATAAGCACAGATGAACACTGAAAAACCAAGATAATGTCTTTCAAGACATTTGCAACATAGTTATTCAAGTTGAATATTATTACTATTATTAAAGTAGTTTAACCAGACCACTGAGCTGACTTTCAGCTCTCATAGGGCTGGCCCGAAGGATTTTATTAAAATACTAGGTCCAGGCCTGAAGTCAAGCGCTACGACCCAATAGATCATTCGATACGATGAATGAATTAAAATGAAATTAAAAACTGCACATAGGCATAACCTCTCATACAATAAATATATTTACTCAGACTTCCTTATATTCATACTAAAACGGTATATTAAAATTCAGAATATAAATTAAGCTAAATTTTAAAATTTTTCTCTTTTTTGTAAAATTCAAATTTAAAAGGGGTTTTCATGCTTTTATTATTTACTCATTTTTATATTTTATTAATTAAATCATAGTTCTTCAAGAACATCAAAATTGGAACTATTGAAAATGTGAAAGATTCTGACAAAATTTCTTTCATTGATCTATTTCCAAAAGTAGACATTCGTTGTTGGTCATACTTTGGACATTCACATAACACATGTCTGACTGTAATTATAACTCTGCATTCTGAGCACTCAGGAGCCGGGCCATGTGGGCTGCTTATTAAGTGCCCATGTGTCAGACGAGTATGGCCTATTCTGAGACATGTTAAAATTACTTGTGCGTGTCTCTCTCTGATATGATGAACTCCATTTTTTAACATTAGGTTTTATTTCTTTCAGTTTATTACTTTCAGGTTCTTCATCCCATATACATTGCCATTTATTTATGATACCCATTTTTATGTGAGTTACATAATCAGTAACAGGGATATTCACATTTGATCTTGTCATGTGAGTTGCTGCTTTAGCTGCTTTGTCTGCATCTTCATTTCCTTTGATCCCTACATGCGCCGGGATCCAACATATTTCTACATTTTTTCCATTATTATATAATTTATGAAGATATCATTTAATTTGTTGTACTATATTATTTTTTGATTTGTAACTCTGAATAGCTTCTATAGCGCTTCTTAAATCACTGAAAATCACAAAATTATTGAATGATGATTCTTTGATTATTTTTATAGCTGATGCAATTCCATACAATTCTACTGTAAACATGGAAGCATTATTAGGAAGAGAGAACTGATAAGTTTTGCCTTGGGGCACTGCAGCATATCCTACTCCGTGTTCTGATTTAGATCCATCTGTATATATTGCGTAATGTGGACCTTTTCGGTTTATATGCTCTATTGTATTTGTCTATGGTGTTCTGGTGTATATGAGTTACTTTTTGATAAATACTTGAGGTATGTGCAAATTTTCATTTTATTCATTGTCCATGGAGGAGGTGATTTTACCATTAAAGGCACTTGTATATTTATATTCAGCGACTCAAACAATCTTCTAGCTCTAATTGGGAAAGTTATTATTATTATTAAAATAGTTTAAACAGACCACTGAGCTGACCATCAGCTCTCATAGGGCTGGCCCGGAGGATTAGGATGAAATGACAAGTCTAGGTTAGAAACCTAGCACTGGGACCTAATAGGTTACTTGTCAATGATGATGAATGAAAATGAAATTAAAAGCTGTAAAAAGGCATACACTTTCATACTGGAACACACTCACACAATAAATACATTTAAACTCATGCTTCCATACATACTCACTAAAAAGGTATATCAAAATTCAAAATAAATTAGGTAAAATCATCAAATTTACTTGTTTTAAAATGCGTTATACTGATTGATTGTTTTTTTTTATATTTTTCAATTAATTTGCAGCTTCTCATAAACATTAAAATGGGTGCTATTGAGAATGTCGAAGATTCTGACAAAATTTCTTCTATTGGTCTATTTCCAAAATTTGATAATCGTTGCAGGTTATATGTTGGATATTCACACAGTATATGCTTAACTGTTATCAGCACATTGCAATCTGGGCATTTGGGAAGAGGGCCACATGGACTGTTCATTAAGTGTCCATGTGTCAAACGAGTATGGCCTATTCTAAGACGTGTCAGAATTACTTGTTATTATTATTATTAAAGTAGTTTAACCAGACCACTGAGCTGACTTTCAGCTCTAATAGGGCTGGCCCGAAGGATTTGATTAAATTACTAGGTCCAGGCCTGAAGTCAAGCGCTAGGACCCAATAGATCATCCGATACTAAGATGAATGAATTAAAATGAAATTAAAAACTGCACATAGGCACATCCTCTCATACAATAAATACATTTACTCAGACTTCCTTACATACATACTAAAACGGTATATTAAAATTCAGAATATAAATTAAACAAAATTTTTAAAATTTTTCTTTTTTGTAAAATTCAAATGTTAAAAGGATTTTCATAATTTTATTATTTACTTATTTTTATATTTTGTTAATTAAATTACAGTTCTTCAAGAACATCAAAATTGGAATGATTGAAAATGTGAAAAATTCTGACAAAATTTCTTTCACTGACCTATTTCCAAAAGTAGACATTCGTTGTTGGTCATACTTTGGACATTCACATAACACATGTCTGACCGTTATTATTACTCTGCATTCTGAGCACTAGGGAGCCGGGCCATGTGGGCTGCTCATTAAGTGCCCATGTGTCAGACGAGTATGACCTATTCTGAGGCGTGTTAAAATTACTTGTGCGGGTCTCTCTCTTTGATATGACGAACTCCATTTTCCAACACTGGATTTTATCTGTTTTAATTTATTATTTTCAGGTTCTTCATTCCATATATTTTGCCATTTTTTACAATGACTGTATTTATATATCTTGTATAGTCACTGATAGGGATGTCTACATTTGTCCGTGTCATGTGGACCGCTTCTTTAGCTGCTTTATCAGCCTCTTCATTTCCCTTAATCCCTGCATGGACAGGGATCCAACATATTTCAATATTTTTTCCCTTATTATACAATTTATGGAGTGAAAACTTTATATGTTGTACAATATTATTTTTCTGATTATAGCTTTGAAAATAGCTTCTATAGCACTTCTGGAGTCGCTATAAATTACAAAATTATTATATGAGACTTCTCTATTTATTTTTATGGCTGATACTATTGCACATAACTCAGCTGTAAATACAGAGGCTTTGTCTGGGAGAGAGAACTGATACATTTTGTTTTGGGATACCGCAGCATATCCCACTCCGTATTGTGATTTAGATCCATCAGTGTATATTGCGTAATGTGGACCTTTTCGGATTATATGTTCTACTGCATGTTGTCTATGGTATTCTGGAGTATATGAATGATTTTTTGATAAATATTTCAAGTGTGTGCAAATTCTCATTTTATTCATTGTCCAAGGAGGAGGCAATCTTAAGATTACAGGTAACTGTATATGTATATTTAGCGACTCAAACAATCTTCTAGCTTTAATTGGGAAAGAAGGTGGATGATTGTTTATAAACACATCTCTTAATCCAAATAATTTTTTGGTTGGAGAATCATTTGTCTGAATTCTCAGAGCACTCTTCATTGTTAATAGCTCTCTATGGAGAGAGAGAGAGGTAGTTCACCACATTCAACTTGTAAAGATGATGTTGGTGATGATCGAAAAGCTCCTGAACATATTCTAAGGCCCTCATTATGAACTGGGTCTACCGTTTTCAGCATTGCGTCTGATGCCGAGCCATATATTTCACTTCCATAATCAACGATAGACAGCACTGTTGCTTTATACAATAAAGTAAGGGTATGTCTATTAGCTACCCAAGTAGTGTTCGACATGTTTTTAATTAGGTTTAATGCTCTTTTACATTTTGATTTCATGTATGTTATGTGGGCTTTCCAGTTCATGTGAGTATCAAATACTAGTCCTAAAAATTTTGCTGTTTGGCCAATTGGTATACTATGGTTTCTGATTTTTAAGTCTATTTCTTCTCCTTTTCTCCATTTTTTGCTTTTATAAAACATGATTGCTTGGGTTTTATCTATGGAAAATTTAAAGCCTACAGATAATGCCCATTCATCTATGTTCACTATGCTTTTATTAATGATTCTTTCTGCATGTTTTATTCGAGATGCTGAATAATATATGGCAAAATCATCCATATACAGGTTACTTTTAATACCAATAGGTAGATTTTTATTGATATCATTAATTGCTGAAGTAAACAGCGTGCCACTAAGGACGCTTCCCTGTGGAACACCATTTTCAAGTGGAAATGTTCTAGACAGATCATCATCATTTCTCACCTGGAAACTACGATTTGTCAAAAAGTTTTGTATAAACCTAGGTAAATGTCCACAGATGATGTCGTTTTGTAAAGTTTTTAATATAGCATACCTCCATGTAGTATCGTATGCTTTTTCAATGTCAAAAAAGACAGCTACAGTAATTTGTTTTCGTTCAAAACCTCTGCGTATATGGTCTTCTAAGTTACAGAGAGAATCTAATGTAGATCTGTTACACTGTGACCTGAACTGAGTGCGAGTTAAAATTTTATTTTCTCAAATGTGCCATGTTAGTCGAGCATTTACCATTTTCTCTAGTAATCTGCACAAACAACTTGTTAAAGAAATTGGTCTGTAATTATTTACATTACTGGGATCTTTTCCAGGTTTGGGGATTGGAATAATTATAGCTTTACGCCATTCACCAGGAAATAAATTTCTAAGCCATAAGTGGTTATAAAACTCTAACAAGTGTCTTTGCCAAAGGTGCTAAATGGCATATCATTTCAAAACAAATATTGTCACCTCCAGGGGCAGATTTATTGCTGTTCAACAGAGCAAATTCTAGCTCTTCCATATTAAATTTTCTATTATAACATAAATCTTCTACTGTTTCAAAATTTATTATTATTAATTCTATATTATTTTTCTTTGTGCGGAAATGCTCATCTAAAATTTTCTTGCTACTTACTTTTGTTAAATTTTCACCTATTACATTACTAATTTCTTTATGATCAAGTATTCTTTTCCCATCTTTTATTATGGCATGCCTAGGTGCTTTAACATGGGTACCATTTATTTTCCTAAATTTTTCCCATGTTTTTTGTATGGGAGTATTTTTAGAGAGGTCTGATACATATTTTTTCCATGAAATGATTCTTCCTTGAATTACTTCTCTTTTAAACTTTGCAGATATTTTATTATACAGAGGTTTTAATGTATCAATTTCTAATAATAATATAGTCAGTTTTTGTAAGGTTCCTTCTAATATCGGTAACGTTTTGTTTAATTTACTGAATTTTCTATTCAAATTATTTAGTCGTCTTCCAATTTGGTGTTTTATTTTTATTAATTCTGTTAGTTTTTCAGACCACCATGGGACTTTGTGTTTTGTTGGATGAAATTTGGATTTTGGTATTGCTTTATCAGCAGCATCTGTAATGAAATCAACAAGAAATTTATTAGTTTCATTATGGTCTTTCAAATATTCAAATGGTGGGATATTCCTGGTGTGGAATTCATATTGTTCCCAATCTGCTTTATAAATGTTATATCGAGGGGCATGTTTGGTGGGATTATTTTGTAATAAAGAAATTAATATGGGGAAATGATCACTTGTATGCAAGTCGTCTACCGTATTCCAGTCCAATCTGTCTACTATGTTTGTTGTACATAAAGTTAGGTCGATTGAGGAATATGTTCCATGTGTTTTAGAAAAATATGTGCTGATTTCGTTATCATTTATACAGCACATGTCATATGAATCTATGAATTCCTCTATTTTATTTCCTGCTCTATTTGACTCTGTACAATTACAGTCCCACATTGGGTTGTGGGCATTAAAATCACCTACTATTAAAGTTGGTTCCTTAGTATTCTTAAGTAATTCTTTGAGTTTGTCAGTGTCATAATTTTTATTAGGTTGATTGTACAAATTATGAATTACATAATTATCGTTTTTTATTCGTATTCTAATACTCGACGTTTGCAGATCAGTAAAGTTTACAGGTACTTTGTCATAACATACTTTGTTATGTACATATATAGCAGTACCTAAATTTCCTTCTTCCCCTCTTGATGCAGATGATAAGGTATATTTACCTATAGTTAATATTGTTTTGTTGATTGATTGATTGATTAATTGAGGGTTATCTGGCGTCACAACTACCAGGGTCATCGACGCCGAATACTAAGTGTGATCTTTTCATTTTTATAGTATGTTATAAAAATTAAAATTAAAATTCTACCAAAAAGAACTACATATAAATTTTATTATAAAGGAAAAACAAAAAGAAAACTAGCTAAAATAAATAAATAAATATATAAAATTCTGCTAAAAAGAACTATGAATAGATTTGATTAGATAAACAGTATAACTTTAGAAAAAAAAAAAAAAAAAAAAAAAAAAAAAAATATATATATATATATATATATATATATATATATATATATAAAATATATATATATATATATATATATATATATATATATATATATATATATATATATATATATATATATATATATATATATATATATATATATATACTAAGACAGCACAGCTGTCAAATATATTTGAGAAGACCAGCTTCTTTGATAAAAGAGATAACATTATTAATACACATGCTTTCTCCCAACAGTTTTGCCATGTTATAATTACCACCTGCTTCACTGCTATTTGATAAAAAATTATTCCTAAGTTCCACCAGACTGGGACACTCAACCAGCAAATGCCTAACAGTCAGTGGAACCAAGCAATCGTCACAGAAGGGCTCATTCTCCCCACTCATCACAAAGCCGTGAGTTAAACGTGTATGGCCAATACGTAATCTACACAATAAAACCTCCCACTTCCTTGGCATTAGGTCATATTTCCAAGGGTGTGTCTGACTAGTGATTTCTTTCATTTTATTGGGGCCTACTCTGTCCCACTGAAGTGCCCATAATTGCTGGATGGATTTCCATATAATATGGAATGCATCATGATATGGAACAGGACATTTTCCATGTTGCAAACATAATATCATTGGTTCATATTCTTTTAATAACCGTTGTATTTCTCCTAGGTGTAATCTGGTCTGTAGACCATTTACGTTCCATTGTATAATATAACTATTGAAAATATTTTTTTATAGCGGTCGGGTTTTACTCTCTTTTTTTGTATTATCAATTTGGATTTTTCTAATAATTTACTCACGACATTCATCTGTTTTTCCTTATAATAGACTAAGTGCTCAATGCACATGCACCCTTTTTCATGGTTACTCAAATCTGTGTTTTCTTTTTTTCTATATTTCATAAAATTTCTTATATTGTTTGTTAAAATATCTTTTGTTATGCTTTTGTTGTTATTGCATATTTCAATGAACCAATCATTACATCCACAAGTATTATCATGTGTATTTCTCTTTTCATTTGCTCTTGTACCAATTACTGGAGAAGGAGTAATCTCTTCTCCCTTGACATAATCATTATCATCTATGGCATGATTCTCTTTCACTTCTTCAGTGTTCTCGACATTTGCCTTCATAGGTTCTATTATTATTTTAAGAGATAAAGGTATATTCTTAGCTTGTTTTTGTTTTTGTTCCTTTTTCATCTCCTTTATCTTTGGTTTAACTGATGTTTCTCTAATAATAGTTGGTTTCTTCGATTTGGGTGGTGTTCTCTTCAAAGGTCTTTTTTTTATCTTTAATTTCCTGTCTATCTCTACCCTCTTCTGTTACTTTAGTAGCAGCATCCTCCTGTGTTTCTATCTGCATTAATATTTCAAATGAATTGGATAAAATATTATCCATCTCATTTGTACCTGTTTCTTTATTCTTTACCGTTTTATTTTTTATTTCTAAATTATTAATTTTTTCTTGAGATTTACTTTTCTGTGCTCTGTTATTTCTATCTGTTTCCGTTTTTGCTTCATTTTTTGCTCTTGTTATTGAAGAATATGAATGTTTCCTAGATGGATCTTGCATTCCTCTCGCTTTTAATTCCAATTTAGCCTCTTTGATAGACATCCCAGTTCGTTCTTGTAACATTTTCAATTCTGTATTGTATATGTAGTACACACACTCCTTGGACCTAGCATGATGATCCTGTCCACAGTTTACACATTTTGGTTCCCTACATTTCCATTGTGTGGCATGTTCGTCAGATCCACAATAAGCACATACAGGTTCATTACGACAGTTTTTCTTTGTGTGTCCATACTTACTACAATTTTGACATTGTAGCGGTTTGGGAACATAAGGTCTCAGTTCTCTATTTTGGCCCAATATTTTTATTTTTTGAGGTAACTCTTGACCCTCAAATTTTATTTTTGCAATTCTTAATGTTTTATTATTTTGTTTACTTGGTATTATATATACCTCACAGTCTTGGATTTTGGTATATCTCATTTTAAGAGAGTCCAACAGTATATTTTTGTCAACCGGTTCATCATTATTTTCAGGAAGTACAATAGTACCCTGAATGCTATTCATAGTGTCATGCTTCTTTACTTTTACATTTACATTGTCAACACTTTTTATTGACAGATAGTCCTCAGACTGGTTTTTTGTTGTGGCTTCTATAAGCCACGTCTTCATTTTTATTTGTCTAAACGACATTTCTGTCGTTGAGTGTCTTTTTAATAAGAAGTTTTCTAACTTTAGGGCTGAGATTTGCTGTTCTGTTTCCATGGTTAGAAACCTTGACCAACTTCCACTTCCAAAGAGGGAGTCGAAGTGAGTCAAGGTTGGGTCAAGACGATATTTACTTTTTTTTTATTTGTTGTGTGCTGGAGCACAAGGTTCCAGTGTGATTATATTTGGATTCTTTATTGTTTTTTCCAAAGAAAGATTGTTACAAGAGGTTCCATGGGTCGTCATCTGTGCCAAGTCACTACCAACAAAGGGCCCAGGGGTACTCGAATCTTTATTTTCACTTTGCATAAAGAATTGAGAGAGGAGAAAAAAAAAATAACCTGAAAACCTTAAAAAGATATCATCAGCTTTTCATGGAGTTTTATTCTTCCACCAATGGCACAAATGAGAACTGACGCCCAAATGTCCGCTCCCTACCCTACCCCAAAGGGGATTAATATTATTATTAAAATAGTTTAACCAGACCACTGAGCTGACCATCAGCTCTCATAGGGCTGGCCCGAGGGATTAGGATGGAATGAGAAGTCTAGGCTAGAAGCCTAGCACTGGGACCTAATAGGTCACTTGTCAATGATGATAAACGAAAATGAAAATGAAATTAAAAGCTGTAAAAAGGCATACGCTTTCATACTGGAACACACTCACACAATAAATACATTTAAACTCATGCTCCCATACATACTCACTAAAAAGGTATATTAAAATTTAAAATAAATTAAGTAAAATCATAAAATTTACTTGTTTTAAAATTCATTACTGATTGATTGTTTTTTTCTTATATTTTTCCAATTAATTTGCAGCTTCTCATGAACATTAAAATGGGTGCTATTGAGAACGTTGAAGATTCTGACAAAATTTCTTCTATCGGTCTATTTCCAAAATTTGATAATCGCTGCAGGTTATATTTTGGACATTCACACAGTATATGCTTAACTGTTATCAGCACATTACAATCTGGGCATTTGGGAAGAGGGCCACATGGACTGTTCATTAAGTGTCCATGTGTCAAACGAGTATGGCCTATTCGAAGACGTGTCAGAATCACTTGTGCTTGTCTCTCTCTTTGATATGACGAATTCCATTTTCCAACACTGGATTTTATCTGTTTTAATTTATTATTTTCAGGTTCTTCGTTCCATATATTTTGCCATTTTTTTACAAGGACTGTTTTTATATATCTTGCATAGTCACTGATAGGGATGTCTACATTTGTTCTTGTCATGTGGACCGCTTCTTTAGCTGCTTTATCAGCCTCTTCATTTCCCTTAATCCCTACATGGGCAGGGATCCAACATATTTCAATATTTTTTCCCTTATTATACAATTTATGGAGTGAGATTTTTATATGTTGCACAATATTATTTTTGGGATTATAGCTTTGAATAGCTTCTATAGCACTTCTGGAGTCGCTATAAATTACAAAATTATTATATGAGACTTCTCTAATTATTTTTATGGCCGATACTATTGCACATAACTCAGCTGTATATACAGAGGCTTTGTCTGGGAAAGAGAACTGATACGTTTTGTTTTGGGATACCGCAGCATATCCCACTCCGTATTGTGATTTAGATCCGTCAGTGTATATTGCGTAATGTGGACCTTTTCGGATTATATGCTCTACTGCATGTTGTCTTTGGTATTCTGGAGTATATGAATGATTTTTTGATAAATATTTCAAGTGTGTACAAATTTTCATTTTATTCATTGTCCAAGGAGGAGGCAATTTTAACATTACAGGTAATTGTATATACATATTTAGCGACTCAAACAATCTTCTAGGCCTAATTGGGAAAGAAGGTGGATGATTGTTTATAAACACATCTCTTAATCCAAATAATTTTTTGGTTGGAGAATCATTTGTCTGAATTCTCAGAGCACTCTTCATCGTTACTAGCTCTCTATGGAGAGACAGAGGTAGTTCACCACATTCAACTTGTAAAGATGATGTTGGTGATGATCGAAAAGCTCCTGAACATACTCTAAGACCCTCATTATGAATTGGGTCTACCGTTTTCAGCACTGCATCTGATGCCGAGCCATATATTTCACTTCCATAATCAACGATAGACAACACTGTTGCTTTATACAATAAAGTAAGGGTATGTCTATCGGCTCCCCAAGTAGTGTTCGACAGTTTTTTAATTAGGTTTAATGCTCTTTTACATTTTGATTTCATGTATGTTATGTGGGCTTTCCAGTTCATGTGAGTATCAAATACTAATCCTAAAAATTTTGCTGTTTGGCCAATTGGTATACTATGGTTTCTGATTTTTATGTCTATTTCTTCTTTTTTCCATTTTTTGTTTTTATAAAACATGATTGCTTGGGTTTTATCTATGGAAAATTTAAAGCCTACAGATAAAGCCCATTCATCTATTTTTACTATGCTTTTGTTAATGATTCGTTCTGCATGTTTTATTCGAGATGCTGAATAATATATGGCAAAATCATCCATATACAGGTTACTTTTAATACCAGTAGGTAGATTTTTACTGATATCATTAATTGCTAACGTAAACAGTGTGCCACTAAGGACGCTTCCCTGTGGAACACCATTTTCTAGAGGAAATGTTCTAGACAGAACATCATCTATTCTCACCTGAAAACTGCGATTTGTCAAAAAGTTTTGTATAAACCTAGGTAAATGTCCACAGATGTTGTTGTTTTGTAAAGTTTTTAATATAGCATACCTCCATGTAGTATCGTATGCTTTTTCAATGTCAAAAAAGACAGCTACAGTAATTTGTTTTCGTTCAAAACCTCGGCGTATATGGTCTTCTAAGTTACAGAGAGAATCTAATGTAGATCTGTTACACTGTGACCCAAACTGAGTGGGAGTTAAAATTTTATTTTCTCGTATGTGCCATGTTAGTCGAGCATTTACCATTTTCTCTAGTAATTTGCACAAACAACTTGTTAAAGAAATAGGTCTGTAATTGCTTACATTACTGGGATCTTTTCCAGGTTTGGGGATTGGAATAATTATGGCTTTGCGCCATTCATCAGGAAATAAATTTCTAAGCCATAAGTGGTTATAAAATTCTAACAAGTATGTCTTTGCCAAAGGTGCTAAATGGCATATCATTTCAAAACAAATATTGTCACCTCCAGGGGCAGATTTATTGCTGTTCAACAGAGCAAATTCTAGCTCTTCCATACTAAATTTTCTATTATAATATATATCTTCTACTGTTTCAAAATTTATTGTTATTAATTCTATATTATTTTTCTTTGTGCGGAAATGCTCATCTAAATTTTTGTTGCTACTTACTTTTGCTAAATTTTCACCTATTACATTACTAATTTCTTTAGGATCAAGTATTCTTTTCCCATCTTTTATTATGGCATGTCTAGGTGGTTTAACATGGGTACCATTTATTTTCCTGAATTTTTCCCATATTTTTTGTATGGGAGTATTTTTAGAGAGATCTGATACATATTTTTTTCATGAAATGATTCTTCCTTGAATTACTTCTCTTTTAAACTTTGCAGATATTTTATTATAAAGAGGTTTTAATGTATCAATTGCTAATAATAATATAGTTAGTTTTTGTAAGGTTCCTACTAATATCGGCAAAGTTTTGTTTAATTTACTGAATTTTCTATTCAAATTATTTAGTCGTCTTCCAATCTGGTGTTTTAGTTTTATTAATTCTGTTAGTTTTTCAGACCACCATGGGACTTTGTGTTTTGTTGGATGAGATTTGGATTTTGGTATTGCTTTATCAGCAGCATTTGTAATGAAATCAACAAGAAATTTATTAGTTTCATTATGGTCTTTCAAATACTCAAATGGTGGGATATTCCTGGTGTGGAATTCATATTGTTCCCAATCTGCTTTATAAATGTTATATCGAGGGGCATGTTTGGTGGGGTTATTTTGTAATAAAGAAATTAATATGGGGAAATGATCACTTGTATGCAAGTCGTCTACCGTATTCCAGTCCAATCTGTCTACTATGTTTGTTGTACATAGAGTTAGGTCGATTGAGGAATATGTTCCATGTGTTTTAGAAAAATATGTGCTGATTTCGTTATCATTTATACAGCACATGTCATATGAATCTATGAATTCCTCTATTTTATTTCCTGCTCTATTTGATTCTGTACAATTACAGTCCCACATTGGGTTGTGGGCATTAAAATCACCTACTATTAACGTTGGTTCCTTAGTATTATTAAGTAACTCTTTGAGTTTGTCAACGTCATAATTTTTATTAGGTTGATTGTACAAATTATGAATTACATAATTATCGTTTTTTATTCGTATTCTAACACTCGACGTTTGCAAATCAGTAAAGTTTACAGGTACTTTGTCATAACATACTTTGTTATGTACATATATAGCAGTTCCTAAATTCCCTTCTTTCTCTCTAGATGAAGATGCTAAGGTATATTTACCTATCGTTAATATTGTTTTGTTGACATGTTGCAAACATAATATCATTGGTTCATATTCTTTTAATAACCGCTGTATTTCTCCTAGGTGTAATCTGGTCTGTAGACCATTTACGTTCCATTGTATAATATAACTATTGAAAATATTTTTTATAGCGATCGGGTTTTACTCTCTTTTTTTGTATTATCAATTTGGAATTTTTCTAATAATTTACTCACGACATTCATCTGTTTTTCCTTATAATAGACTAAGTGCTCAATGCACATGCACCCTTTTTCATGGTTACTCAAATCTGTGTTTTCTTTTTTTCTATATTTCATAAAATTTCTTATAATGTTTGTTAAACCATCTTTTGTTATGCTTTTGTTGTTATTGCATAATTCAATGAAACAATCATTACATCCACAAGTATTATCATGTGTATTTCTCTTTTCATTTGCTCTTGTTCCAATTACTGGAGAAGGAGTAATCTCTTCTCCCTTGACATAATCATTATCATCTACGGTATGATTCTCTTTCACTTCTTCAGTCTTCTCGACATTTGCCTTCATAGGTTCTATTATTTTTTTAGGAGATAAAGGTATATTCTTAGCTTGTTTTTGTTTTTGTTCCTTTTTTATCTCCTTTATCTTTGGTTTAACTGATGTTTCTCTAATAATAGTTGGTTTCTTCGTTTTGGGTGGTGTTCTCTCCAAAGGCCTTTTTTTTATCTTTAATTTCCTGTCTATTTCTACCCTCTCCTGTTACTTTAGTAGCAGCATCCTCCTGTGTTTCTATCTGCATTAATATTTCAAATGAATTGGATAAAATATTATCCATCTCATTTGTACCTGTTTCTTTATTCTTTACCATTTTATTTTTTATTTCTAAATTATTAATTTTTTCTTGAGATTTACTTTTCTGTGCTCTGTTATTTCTATCTGTTTCCGTTTTTGCTTCATTTTTTGCTCTTGTTATTGAGGAATATGAAGGTTTCTTAGATGGATCTTGCATTCCTCTCACTTTTAATTCCAATTTAGCCTCTTTGATAGACATCCCTGTTCGTTCTTGTAACATTTTCAATTCTGTATTGTATATGTAGTACACACACTCCTTGGACCTAGCATGATGATCCTGTCCACAGTTTACACATTTTGGTTCCCTACATTTCCATTGTGTGGCATGTTCGTCCGATCCACAATAAGCACATACAGGTTCATTGCGACAGTTTTTCTCTGTGTCCATACTTACTACAATTTTGACATGGTAGCGGTTTGGGAACATAAGGTCTCAGTTCTCTATTTTGGCCCAAAATTTTTATTTTTTGAGGTAACTCTTGACCCTCAAATTTTATTTTTGCAATTCTTAATGCTTTATTATTTTGTTTACTTGGTATTATATATACCTCACAGTCTTGGATTTTGGTATATCTCATTTTAAGAGAGTCCAACAGTATATTTTTGTCAACCGGTTCGTCATTTTTTTCAGGAAGTACAATAGTACCCTGAATGCTATTCATAGTGTCATGCTTCTTTACTTTTACATTTACATTGTCAACACTTTTTATTGATAGATAGTCCTCAGACTGGTTTTTTGTTGTGGCTTCTATAAGCCACGTCTTCATTTGTATTTGTCTAAACGACATTTCTGTCGTTGAGTGTCTTTTTAATAAGAAGTTTTCTAACTTTAGGGCTGAGATTTGCTGTTCTGTTTCCATGGTTAGAAACCTTGACCAACTTCCACTTCCAAAGAGGGAGTCGAAGTGAGTCAAGGTTGGGTCAAGACGATATTCACTTTTTTTTTATTTGTTGTGTACTGGAGCATACGGTTCCAGTGTGATTATATTTGGATTCTTTATAGTTTTTTCCAAAGAAAGGTTGTTACAAGAGGTTCCATCGGTCGTCATCTGTACCGAGTTACTACCATCAAAGGGCCCAGGGGTACTCGAATCTTTATTTTCACTTTGCATAAAGATTTGAGGGAGGAGAAAAAAAAAAACCTGAAAACCTTAAAAAGATATCAGCTTTTCATGGAGTTTTATTCTTCCACTAATGCCACAAGTGAGAACTGACTCCCAAATGTCTGCTCCCTACCCTACCCCAAAGGGGATGGCACAACATGATTAGAGTGGCCCAAGTGTAAGCCAAACCTGCTTGCTAGGACAGAGTATTACAAGACTACAATCATCCCCACCCTAATCATGTTATGGGCAAACCGGATAAAATGCCAAGAGTCCTATCCATAGAACCAGACCCCCCTGGAATCCGTGGTCCAGTCCTAACAAATAGTTCCGCCTTTCAGCTACCAATCTGGTAACTCTAGGGTCTGAACATTATCGGGCAGTTGATGGTCCTACCACAGTTCTCACTATTTAGCTCCGGATATAAACCCATTCCCAGCTATGATATCTTTTCCTGCTTATCGGGTCCAGTAAATTTTACTAAAAGTGGAAAACTCCACAAATTTAATCCAAAATAATATATGATGGTATATGAGACTCTTGGATTCGAACCCAGAAACAAATTCCTCACCACATCAAGGTGGTCTAATGTCGAGGGGGCATGGAGAGAGAAGGGTGGGGTATTTTATTTACTCGTTCAGTTGAGAAATGCAAACTGTTGATATACTGAAGTAGTGTCGGATGGAGACTCAAAAGGAGTAACTGCTGCACAGTCTGCTGTCTCCTATCCAATAACTGAGTATGAATGCGTGAATCACGTAAGTAAGCGTTTGTATAACTTGCTTATGAACTTAGCGAAAAAAGAAAAACTTGGTGGTAAGAAATTTGGTGCACTTACACAAGCCAAAATTTTGAAGCTCTCTTATTACATAGGACGGGCTATTAGGAACTGTAACTCAGTTGCTGATATGAAGCAATCAATTTTTGCAACACTTAGGCACTGTCAAAGCACGGATGAGAAACTCCAGCATAGCACCTGCCCAGATGGTTACAAAAGAGCTGTTGCCACGAATCAGCCAATCCCATCTCACGAAAAAAAAATTACTATCTAACTCACCGAGAAAGTGTTGTGTAAGATGGTACCTGTTTACTTGAAACTGGCAAACTCAGAAACTTTAGCAAGGTGTCAAGGGGGGAGACAAATGCCAATGAATATCTTCATAGTGTGCTGTGGAATGAATTACCAAAAATAAAATTCTTTACACTGAGAAGGATGACATACGGTATTTACAGAGCAGTGGTCAAATTCATCATAAGGGAAGCTGCATTGGGCAGAGCATTAGGTGAGAACGGGGCCAATAATGTGGAAATGAGGAAAAGGATTGATAACAAGAGAAAATATTCACCGATGGTAGGACTGGAGAAGAAATTAGAAGAGAAATTTAGGAAGATAAGGAAAGTGCAAGAGGGGGAGGCCAAGTTAGCAGCAGAAGGCGTTACTTACGGTCCTGGTATGGCAACACTAATCTAGTGGCACTGTGGCACTTCTTTCGTGAGCAATATCAATGAGAAGAGGGAAGGCGCCCACTGCTGGTAAAACAAAACCCCTTTTCAATGATTTGACACTGTGATGACACCCCAGCAGTGAGGCTAAAAGGCCGATAAAGGCGTGGAAGAGAGAGAAAGAGAAACATACGCTGACAATATCATCATTCAACAAGATACCAAAGTAAGTAAATAGTAATAATCTCTATTAAACATTACAATAAACAAAAAGTAATTGAGTCTAATATCGAAATATAAGTGTTTAGAATGTCGTACGTGAAAATAAAATCATAACGTCAATAACCAAGGTACAGTGTACTAAAAAGTTCAAACATCTTACTAAAAACTTTGAAATGCGATTACTCAAAACAAACATTTTGCGGTTTCAAATATTTGTTAAATTCAAAAAATATTGGATCATCTTGAAACTACTCAAGTTAATGCATATTTGTCGTGCCTTTCTTGTGTAGTTTAGCTTTTTTTGATAAAATGATAAATAATATCGCTAGAGGGAATGCTATTAAAAAAATGGGGCTATTGCATATCTACCTAATTATCTCCATCTATATCGTGATCTATTTGAGAATTTAAGAAAAACTAAACTACATGTTGTTTGTATGATATTAGAGTATTTACATGCAAAAGTAGGTGAGTCTGGGATACAAAATAAGACCGCAATGCGCTTGTGACAGCGGACAGACGACGGACATATATTTCGCGTTCTTATACTAACATAAGTTGGCAATGGTTATATAATTGTACCCTTAATATATTAGGTTGCTAAGTAAAGTACTTTTTTTTATTAATACTTTTGCGTTCTTAGGCAGTTATAAGCCCTTTTAGAGGGGGTTAGCAAGTATTTGCAGATTTTAAGTATTTGCGGAGTGTGTGTGTTTGCGTGCGTGTGTGTCTGGAACGCATCCCCCGTGAATACAGGGGGTTCTATATATATATATATATATATATATATATATATATATATATATATATATATATATATATATATATATATATATATATATATATATATATAATATATATATATATATATATATATATATATATATATATATATATAATATATATATATATATTATATATATATATATATAATATATATATTTATATATATATAATATATATATATATATATATATATATATATATATATATATATATATATATATATATATATATATAATATATATATATATATAATATATATATAATATATATATATATATATATATATATATATATATATATATATATATATATAATATATATATATATATATATATATATATACATATATAGATATATATATATATATAATATATATATATATATATAATATATATATATATATATATATATATATATATA
>JANJGK010003055.1:20000-100271 GCA_039081455.1 Macrobrachium rosenbergii | reverse complement strand
ATGGGAAAGAAGCAGCAAAATTTGATGGGAAAGAAGCAGCAAAATTTGATGGAGATATGCTATTTCATATGCAACTTATTGGGAAATTTACTGGACATACAAGCTGAGAAATTTAAAGGAGAGACAAGGTGTACAGAGAAATTTAATGGAGATTTTTGAAAGGTAGGAATGTTGGGAAAGAAGCAGCAAAATTTGATGGGAAAGAAGCAGCAAAATTTGATGGAGATATGCTATTTCATGTTCAACTTATTGGGAAACTTACTGGACATACAAGCTGAGAAATTTAAAGGAGAGACAAGGTATACAGAGAAATTTGATGGAGATTTTTGAAAGGTAGGAATGTTGGGAAAGAAGCAGCAAAATTTGATGGGAAAGAAGCAGCAAAATTTGATGGAGATATGCTATTTCATATGCAACTTATTGGGAAATTTACTGGACATACAAGCTCAGAAATTTAAAGGTGAGACAAGGTATACAGAGAAATTTGATGGAGATTTTTGAAAGGTAGGAATGTTGGGAAAGAAGCAGCAAAATTTGATGGAGATGTGCTATTTTATATGCAACTTATTGGGAAATTTACTGGACATATAAGCTCAGAAATTTAAAGGAGAGACAAGGTATACAGAGAAATTTGATGGAGATTTTTGAAAGGTATGAATGTTGGGAAAGAAGCAGCAAAATTTGATGGGAAAGAAGCAGCAAAATTTGATGGAGATATGCTATTTCATATGCAACCTATTGGGAAATTTACTGGACATTCAAGCTGAGAAATTTAAAGGAGAGACAAGGTATACAAAGAAATTTGATGGAGATTTTTGAAAGGTAGGAATGTTGGGAAAGAAGCAGCAAAATTTGATAGGAAAGAAGCAGCAAAATTGGATGGAGATATGCTATTTCATATGCAACTTATTGGGAAATTTACTGGACATACAAGCTGAGAAATTTAAAAGAGACAAGGTATACATAGAAATTTGATGGAGATTTTTGAAAGGTAGGAGTGTTGGGAAAAAAGCAGCAAAATTGGATGGAGATATGCTGTTTCATATGCAACTTATTGGGAAATTTACTGGACATACAAGCTGAGAAATTTAAAGGAGAGACAAGGTATACAGAGAAATTTAATGTACATTTTTGAAAGGTAGGAATGTTGGGAAAAAAGCATCAAAATTTGATGAAAAAGAAGCAGCAAAATTTGATGGAGATATGCTATTTTATATGCAACTTATTGGGAAATTTACTGGACATACAAGCTGAGAAATTTAAAGGAGAGACAAGGTATACAGAGAAATTTAATGGAGATTTTTGAAAGGTAGGAATGTTGGGAAAGATGCAGCAAAATTTGATGGGAAAGAAGCAGCAAAATTCGATGGAGATATGCTATTTCATATGCAACTTGTTGGGAAATTTACTAGACATACAAGCTGAGAAATTTAAAGGAGAGACAAGGTATACAGAGAAATTTTATGGAGATTTTTGAAACGTAGGAATGTTGCGAAAGAAGCAGCAAAATTTAATGGGAAAGAAGCAGCAAAATATGATGGAAAAATACTATTTCATATGCAACTTATTGGGAAATTTACTGGACATACAAGCTGAGAAATTTAAAGGAGAGACAAGGTATACAGAGAAATTTAATGGAGATTTTTGAAAGGTAGGAATGTTGGGAAAGAAGCACCAAAATTTGATGGGAAAGAAGCAGCAAAATTGGATGGAGATATGCTATTTTATATGCAACTTATTGGGAAATTTACTAGACATACAAGCTGAGAAATTTAAAAGAGACAAGGTATACATAGAAATTTGATGGAGATTTTTGAAAGGTAGGAATGTTGGGAAAGAAGCAGCAAAATTTGATGGAGATATGCTGTTTCATATGCAACTTATTGGGAAATTTACTGGACATACAAGCTAAGAAATTAAAAGGAGAGACAAGGTATACAAAGAAATTTGATGGAGATTTTTGAAAGGTAGGAATGTTGCGAAAGAAGCAGCAAAATTTGATGGGAAAGAAGCAGCAAAATTGGATGGAGATATGCCATTTCATATGCAACTTATTGGGAAATTTACTGGACATACAAGCTGAGAAATTTAAAAGAGACAAGGTATACATAGAAATTTGATGGAGATTTTTGAAAGGTAGGAATGTTGGGGAAGAAGCAGCAAAATTTGATGGAGATATGCTGTTTCATATGAAAATTATTGGGAAATTTACTGGACATACAAGCTGAGAAATTTAAAGAAGAGACAAGGTATACAGAGAAATTTAATGGAGATTTTTGAAAGGTAGGAATGTTGCGAAAGAAGCAGCAAAATTTGATGGGAAAGAAGCAGCAAAATTTGATGGAGATATGCTATTTTATATGCAAGTTATTGGGAAATTTACTATACATACAAGCTGAGAAATTTAAAGGAGAGACAAGGTATACAGAGAAATTTGATGGAGATTTTTGAAAGGTAGGAATGTTGGGAAAGAAGCAGCAAAATTTGATGGGAAAGAAGCAGCAAAATTTGATGGAGATATGCTATTTCATATGCAACTTATTGGGAAATTTACTAGACATACAAGCTGAGAAATTTAAAGGAGAGACAAGGTATACAGAGAAATTTGATGGAGATTTTTGAAAGGTAGGAATGTTGGGAAAGAAGCAGCAAAATTTGATGGGAGAGAAGCAACAAAATTTTATGGCAATATGCTATTTCATATGCAACTTATTGAGAAATTTACTAGACATACAAGCTGAGAAATTTAAAGGAGAGACAAGGTATACAAAGAAATTTGATGGAGATTTTTGAAAGGTAGGAATGTTGGGAAAGAAGCAGCAAAATTTGATGGAGATATGCTATTTCATATGCAACTTATTAGGAAATTTACTAGACACACAAGCTGAGAAATTTAAAGGAGAGACAAGGTATACAGAGAAATTTAATGGAGATTTTTGAGAGGTAGGAATGTTGGGAAAGAAGCAGCAAAATTTGATGGAGATATGCTATTTCATATGCAACTTATTGGGAAATTTACTGGACATACAAGCTGAGAAATTTAAAGGAAAGACAAGGTATACAGATAAATTTGTTGGAGATTTTTGAAAGGTAGGAATGTTGGGAAAGATGCAGCAAAATTTGATGGGAAAGAAGCAGCAAAATTTGATGGAGATATGCTATTTCATATGCAACTTATTAGGAAATTTACTGGACATACAAGCTGAGAAATTTAAAGGAGAGACAAGGTATACAAAGAAATTTGATGGAGATTATTGAAAGGTAGGAATGTTGGGAAAGAAGCAGAAAAATTTGATAGGAAAGAAACAGCAAAATTGGATGGAGATATGCTATTTCATGCAACTTATTAGGAAATTTGATGGACATACAAGCTGAGAAATTTAAAGGAGAGACAAGGTATACAGAGAAATTTGATGGAGATTTTTGAAAGGTAGGAATGTTGGGAAAGAAGCAGCAAAATTTGATGGGAAAAAAGCAGCAAAATCTGATGGAAATATGCTATTTCATATGCAACTTATTGGGAAATTTACTGGCCATACAAGCTGAGAAATTTAAAGGAGAGACAAGGGTTACAGAGAAATTTGATGGAGATTTTTGAAAGGTAGGAATATTGGGAAAGCAGCAGCAAAATTTGATGGAGATGTGCTATTTTATATGCAACTTATTGGGAAATTTACTGGACATACAAGCTGAGAAATTTAAAGGGGAGACAAGGTATACAGAGAAATTTGATGGAGATTTTTGAAAGGTAGGAATGTTGGGAAAGAAGCAGCAAACTTTGATGGGAAAGAAGCAGCAAAATTTGATGGAGATATGCTATTTCATATGCAACTTATTGGGAAATTTACTGGACATTCGAGCTAAGAAATTTAAAGGAGAGACAAGGTATACAAAGAAATTTGATGGAGATTTTTGAAAGGTAGGAATGTTGGGAAAGAAGCAGTAAAATTTATTAGGAAACAAGCAGCAAAATTGGATGGAGATATGCTATTTCATATGCAACTTATTGGGAAATTTACTGGACATACAAGGTGAGAAATTTAAAAGAGACAAGGTATACATAGAAATTTGATGGAGATTTTTGAAAGGTAGGAATGTTGGGAAAGAAGCAGCAAAATTTGATGGAGATATGCTGTTTCATATGCAACTTATTGGGAAATTTACTGGACATACAAGCTGAGAAATTTAAAGGAGAGACAAGGTATACAAAGAAATTTAATGGAGATTTTTGAAAGGTAGGAATGTTGGGAAAGAAGCAGCAAATTTTGATGGGAAAGAAGCAGCAAAATTTGATGGAGATATGCTATTTTATATGCAACTTATTGGGAAATTTACTGGACATACAAGCTGAGAAATTTAAAGGAGAAACAAGGTATACAGAGAAATTTGATGGAGATTTTTGAAAGGTAGGAATGTTGGGAAAGAAGCAGCAAAATTTGATAGGAAAGAAGCAGCAAAATTTGATGGAGATATGCTATTTCATATGCAACTTATTGGGAAATTTACTGGACATACAAGCTGAGAAATTTAAAGGAGACACAAGGTATACTGAGAAATTTTAATGGAGATTTTTGAAAGGTAGGAATGTTGGGAAAGAAGCAACAAAATTTGATGGAGATATGCTATTTCAAATGCAACTTATTGGGAAATTTACTAGACATACAAGCTGAGAAATTTAAAGGAGAGACAAGGTATACAGAGAAATTTGATGGAGATTTTTGAAAGGTAGGAATGTTGGGAAAGAAGCAGCAAAATTTAATGGAGATATGCTATTTCATGTGCAACTTATTGGGAAATTTACTGGACATACAAGCTGAAAAATTTAAAGGAGAGACAAGGTATACAGAGAAATTTAATATAGATTTTTGAAAGGTAGGAATGTTGGGAAAGAAGCAGCAAAATTTGTTGGGAAAGAAGCAGCAAAATTTGATGGAAATATGCTATTTCATATGCAACTTACTGGGAAATTTCCTAGACATACAATCTGAGAAATTTAAAGGAGAGACAAGGTATACAGAGAAATATGATGGAGATTTTTGAAAGGTAGGAATGTTGGGAAAGAAGCAGCAAAATTTGATGGAGACATGCTATTTCATATGCAAGTTATTTGGAAATTTCCTGGACATACAAGTTGAGAAATTTAAAGGAGAGACAAGGTATACAAAGAAATTTGATGGAGATTTTTGAAAGGTAGGAATGTTGGGAAAGAAGCAGCAAAATTTGATGGCTATATCCTATTTCATATGCAAATTATTGGGAAATTTACTGGACTTACAAGCTGAGAAATTTAAAAGAGAGACAAGGTATACAGAGAAATTTGATGGAGATTTTTGAAAGGTAGGAATGTTGGGAAAGAAGCAGCAAAATTTGATGGGAAAGAAGCAGCAAAATTTGATGGAGATATGCTATTTCATATGCAAAAATATTGGGAAATTTACTGGACATACAAGCTGAGAAATTTAAAGGAGAGACAAGGTATACAGAGAAATCTGATGGAGATTTTTGAAAGGTAGGAATGTTGGGAAAGAAGCAGCAAAATTTGATGGAGATATGCTATTTCATATGCAACTTATTGGGAAATTTTCTAGACATAGAAGCTGAGAAATTCAAAAGAGAGACAAGGTATACAGAGAAATTTGATGGAGATTTTTGAAAGGTAGGAATGTTTGGAAAGAAGCAGCAAAATTCGATGGAGATATGCTATTTCATATACAACTTATTGGGAAATTTACTGGACTTACAAGCTGAGAAATTTAAAGGGGAGACAAGGTATACAGAAAAATTTGTTGGAGATTTTTGAAAGGTAGGAATGTTGGGAAAGAAGCGGCAAAATTTGATGGAGATATGCTATTTCATATGCAAATTGTTGGGAAATTTACTGGACATACAAGCTGAGAAATATAAAAGAGAGACAAGGTATACAGAGAAATTTGATGGAGATTTTTGAAAGGTACGAATGTTTGGAAAGAAGCAGCAAAATTTGATGGAGATATGCTATTTCATATGCAACTTATTGAGAAATTTACTGGACATACAAGCTGAGAAATTTAAAGGAGAGACAAGGTATACAGAGAAATTTGATAGAGATTTTTGTAAGGTAGTAATGTTGGCAAAGAAGCAGCAAAATTTGATGCGAAAGAAGCAGCAAAATTTAATGGAGATATGCTATTTCATATTCAACTTATTGGGAAATTTACTGGACATACAAGCTGAGAAATTTAAAGGAGAGACAATGTATACAGAGAAATTTGATGGAGAATTTTTGAAAGGTAGGAATGTTGGGAAAGAAGCAGCAAAGTTTGATGGGAAAGAAGGAGCAAAATTTGATGGAGATATGCTATTTCATATGCAACTTATTGGGAAATTTACTGGACATACAAGCTGAGAAATTTAAAGGAGAGACGATGTATACAGAGAAATTTGATGGAGATTTTTGAAAGGTAGGAATGTTGGGAAAGAAGCAGCAAAGTTTGATGGCAAAGAAGCAGCAAAATTTGATGGAGATATGCTATTTCATATGGAACTTATTGGGAAATTTACTGGACATACAAGCTGAGAAATTTAAAGAAGAGACAAGGTATACAAAGAAATTTGATGGAGATTTTTGAAAGGTAGGAATGTTGGGAAAGAAGCAGCAAAATTTGATGGAGATATGCTATTTCATATAAAACTTATTAGGAAATTTACTGGACATACAAGCTGAGAAATTTAAAGGAGACACAATGTATACAGAGAAATTTGATGGAGGTTTTTGAAAGGTAGGAATGTTGGGAAAGAAGCAGCAAAATTTGATGGGAAACAAGCAGCAAAATTTGATGGAGATATGCTATTTCATAAGCAACTTATTGGGAAATTTACTAGACATACAAGCTGAGAAATTTAAATAGAGACAAGGTATACAGAGAAATTTGATGGAGATTTTTGAAAGGAAGGAATGTTGTGAAAGAAGCAGCAAAATTTGATGGGAAAGAAGCAGCAAAATTTGATGGAGATATGCTATTTCATATGCAACTTATTGGGAAATTTACTGGTCATACAAGCTGAGAAATTTAAAATAGAGACAAGGTATATATAGAAATTTGATGGAGATTTTTGAAAGGTAGGAATGTTGGGAAAGAAGAAGCAAAATTTGCTGGAGATCTGCTATTTCATATGGAATATATTGGGAAATTTACTGGACATACAAGCTGACAAATTTAAAGGAGAGACATGGTATACAGAGAAATTTTATGGAGATTTTTGAAAGGTAGGAATGTTGGGAAAGAAGCAGCAAAATTTTATGGGAAAGAAGCAGCAAAATTTGATGGAGATATGCTATTTAATATGCAACTTATTGGGAAATTTACTGGACATACAAGCTGAGAAATTTAAAGGAGAGACAAGGTATACAGAGAAATTTAATGGAAATTTTTGAAAGGTAGGAATGTTGGGAAAGAAGAAGCAAAATTTGATGGGAAAGAAGCAGCAAAATTTGATGGAGATATGCTATTTCATATAAAACTTATTGGGAAATTTACTGGACATACAAGCTGAGAAATTTAAAGGAGAGACAAGGTGTATAGAGAAATTTGATGGAGATTTTTGAAAGGTAGGAATGTTGGGAAAGAAGCAACAAAATTTATTGGGAAAGAAGCAGCAAAATTTGATGGAGATATGCTATTTCATATGCAACTTATTGATAAATTTACTCGACATACAAGCTGAGAAATTTAAAGGAGAGACAAGGTATACAGAGAAATTTGATGGAGATTTTTGAAAGGTAGGAATGTTGGGAAAAAAGCAGCAAAATTTGATGGGAAAGAAGCACCAAAATTTGATGGAGATATGCTATTTCATATGCAACTTATTGGGAAATTTACTCGACATACAAGCTGAGAAATTTAAATGTTAGACAAGGTATACAGAGAAATTTGATGGAGATTTTTGAAAGGTACGAATGTTTGGAAAGAAGCAGCAAAATTTGATGGAGATATGCAATTTCATATGCAACTTATTGGGAAATTTACTAGACATACAAGCTGAGAAATTTAAAGGAGAGACCAGGTATACAGAGATATTTGATAGGGATTTTTGAAAGGTAGGAATGTTAGGAAAGAATCAGCAAAATTTTGATGGAGATATGCTATTTCATATGCAACTTATTGGGAAATTTACTGGACATACAAGCTGAGCAATTTAAAGGAGAGACAAGGTATACAGAGAAATTTGATGGAGATTTTTGAAAGGTAGGAATGTTGGGAAATCAGCAGCAAAATTTGATGGGAAAGAAGCAGCAAAATTTGATGGAGATATGCTATTTCCTATGCAACTTATTGGGAAATTTACTGGACATACAAGCTGAGAAATTGAAAGGAGAGGCAAGGTATACAGAGAAATTTGATAGAGATTTTTGAGAGGTGGGAATGTTGGGAAAGAAGCAGCAAAATTTGATGGAGATATGCTATTTCATATGCAACTTATTGGGAAATTTACTGGACATACAAGCTGAGAAATTTAAAGGAGAGACAAGGTATACAGAGAAATTTGATGGAGATTTTTGAAAGGTGGGAATGTTCGGAAAGAAGCAGCAAAATTTGATGGAGATATGCTATTTCATATGCAACTTATTGGGAAATTTACTGGACATACAAGCTGAGGAATTTAAAGGAGAGACAAGGTATACAGAGAAATTTGGTGTAGATTTTTGAAAGGTGGGAATGTTGGGAAAGAAGCAGCAAAATTTGATGGAGATATGCTATTTAATATGCAACTTATTGGGAAATTTACTAGACATACAAGCTGAATAATTTAAAGGAGAGACAAGGTATACAGAGAAATTTGATGGAGATTTTTGAAAGGTAGGAATATTGGGAAAGAAGCAACAAAATTTGATGGAGATATGGTATTTCATATGCAAATTATTGGGAAATTTACTAGACATACAAGCTGAGAAATTTAAAGGAGAGACAAGGTAAACAGAGAAATTTGATGGAGATTTTTGAAAGGTAGGAATGTTGGGAAAGAAGCAGCAAAATTTGATGGAGACATGCTATTTCATATGCAACTTATTGGGAAATTTCCTGGACATACAGGTTGAGAAATTTAAAGGAGAGACAAGGTATACAGAGAAATTTGATGGAGATTTTTGAAAGGTAGGAATGTTGGGAAAGAAGCAGCAAAATTTGGTGTGAAAGAAGCAGCAAAATTTGATGGCGTTATACTATTTCATATAAAATTTATTGGGAAATTTACTGGACTTACAAGCTGAGAAATATAAGGAGAAACAAGGTATACAGCGAAATTTGATGGAGATTTTTGAAAGGTAGGAATGTTGGGAAAGAAGCAGCAAAATTTGATGGAGATATGCTATTTCATATGCAACTTATTGGGAAATTTACTGGACATACAAGCTGAGAAATTTCAAGGAGAGACAAGGTATACAGAGAAATTTGATGGAGATTTTTGAAAGGTAGGAATGTTGGGAAAGAAGCAGCAAAATTTGATGTGAAAGAAGCAGCAAAATTTGATGGCGATATGCTATTTCATATAAAATTTATTGGGAAATTTACTGGACTTACAAGCTGAGAAATATAAGGAGAATCAAGGTATACAGCGAAATTTGATGGTGATTTTTGAAAGGTAGGAATGTTGGGAAAGAAGCAGCAAAATTTGATGGAGATATGCTATTTCATATGCAACTTATTGGGAAATTTACTGGACATACAAGCTGAGAAATTTAAAGGAGAGACGAGGTATACAGAAAAATTTGATGGAGATTTTTGAAAGGTAGGAATGTTGGGAAAGAAGCAATAAAATTTGATGGGAAAGAAGCAGCAAAATTTGATGGAGATATGCTATTTCATATGGAACTTATTGGGAAATTTACTGGACATACAAGCTGAGAATATCAAAGGAGAGACAAGGTATACAGAGAAATTTGATGGAGATTTTTGGAAGGTAGGAATGTTGGGAAAGAAGCAGCAAAATTTGATGGAGATATGCTATTTCATATAAAACTTATTAGGAAATTTACTGGACATACAAGCTGAGAATTTTAAAGGAGAGACAAGGTATACAGAGAAATATGATGGAGATTTTTGAAAGGTAGGAATGTTGGGAAAGAAGCAGCAAAATTTGATGGAGTTATGCAATTTCATATACAACTTATTGGGAAATTTACTGGACATACAAGCTGAGAAATTGAAAGAAGAGACAAGGTATACTGAGAAATTTGATAGAGATTTTTGAAAGGTAGGAATGTTGGGAAAGAAGCAGCAAAATTTTATGGAGATACGCTATTTCAAATACAACATATTAGGAAACTTCCTGGACATACAAGCTGAGAAATTTAAAGGAGAGACAAGGTATACAGAAAAATTTGATGGAGATTTTTGAAAGGTAGGAATGTTGGGAAAGAAGAAGCAAAATTTGTTGGAGATATGCTATTTCATTTGCAACTTATTGGGAAATTTACTGGACATACAAGCTGAGAAATTTAAAGGAGAGACAAGGTATACAGAGAAATTTTATGGGGATTTTTGAAAGGTAGGAATGTTGGGAAAGAAGCAGCAAAATTTGATGGGAAAGAAGCAGCAAAATTTGATAGAGATAGGCTATTTCATATGCAACTTATTGGGAAATTTACTAGACATACAAGCTGAGAAATTTAAAGGACAGACAAGGTATACAGAGAAATTTGATGGAGGTTTTTGAAAGGTAGGAATGTTGGGAAAGAAGCAGCGAAATTTGATGGGAAACAAGCAGCAAAATTTGATGGAGATATGCTATTTCATATGCAACTTATTGGGAAATTTACTGGACATACAAGCGGAGAAATTTAAATAGAGACAATGTATACAGAGAAATTTGATGGAGATTTTTGAAAGGAAGGAATGTTGGGAAAGAAGCAGCAAAATTTGATAGAGATATACTATTTCATATGCAACTTATTGGGAAATTTACTGGTCATACACGCTGAGAAATGTAAGGGAAAGACAAGGTATACAGAGAAATTTGATGGAGATTTTTGAAAGGTAGGAATGTTGGGAAAGAAGCGGCAAAATTTGATGGAGATATGCTATTTCATATACAATTTATTGGGAAATTTACTGGACATACAAGCTGAGAAATTTAAAGGAGAGACAAGGTATACAGAGAAATTTGATGGAGATTTTTGAAAGGTAGGAATGTTGGGAAAGAAGAAGCAAAATTTGCTGGAGATATGCTATTTCATTTGCAACTTATTGGGAAATTTACTGGACATACAAGCTGAGAAATATAAAGAAGAGACAAGGTATACAGAGAAATTTGATAGAGATTTTTGAAAGGTAGGAATGTTTGGAAAGAAGAAGCAAAATTTGATGGAGATATGCTATTTCATACACAACTTATTCGGAAATTTACTGAACATACAAGCTGAGAAATTTAAAGGAGAGACAAGGTATACAGATAAATTTGTTGGAGATTTTTAAAAGTTAGGAATGTTGGGAAAGAAGCGGCAAAATATGATGGAGATATTCTATTTCATATGCAAATTATTGGGAAATTTACTGGACATACAAGCTGAGAAATATAAAGGAGAGACCAGGTATACAGAGAAATTTGATAGAGATTTTTGAAAGGTACGAATGTTGGGAAAGAAGCAGCAAAATTTGATGGAGATATGGTATTTCATATGCAACTTATTGAGAAATTTACTGGACATAGAAGCTGAGAAATTTAAAGGAGAGAAAAGGTATACAGAGAAATTTGATAGAGATTTTTGAAAGGTAGGAATGTTGGGAAAGAAGCAGCAAAATTTGATGGGAAAGAAGAAGCAAAATTTAATGGAGATATGCTATTTCATATGCAACTTATTGGGAAATTTACTGGACATACAAGCTGAGAAATTTAAAGGAGAGACAAGGTATACAGAGAAATTTTATGGAGATTTTTGAAAGGTAGGAATGTTGGGAAAGAAGCACCAACGTTTGATGGGAAAGAAGCAGCAAAATTTGATAGAGATATGCTATTTCATATGCAACTTATTGGGAAATTTACTGGACATACAAGCTGAGAAATTTAAAGGAGAGACGAGGTATACAGAGAAATTTGATGGAGATTTTTGAAAGGTAGGAATGTTGGGAAAGAAGCCGTAAAATTTGATGGGAAAGAAGCAGCAAAATTTGATGGAGATATGCTATTTCATATGGAACTTATTGGGAACTTTACTGGACATACAAGCTGAGAAATTTAAAGGAGAGACAATGTATACAGAGAAATTTGATGGAGATTTTTGGAAGGTAGGAATGTTGGGAAAGAAGCAGCAAAATTTTATGAAGATATGCTATTTCATATAAAACTTATTAGGAAATTTACTGGACATACAAGCTGAGAATTTTAAAGGAGAGACAAGGTATACAGAAAAATATGATGGAGATTTTTGAAAGGTAGGAATGTTGGGAAAGAAGCAGCAAAATTTGATGGAGATATGCAATTTCATATACAACTTATTGGGAAATTTACTGGACATAAAAGCTGAGAAATTTAAAGAAGAGACAAGGAATACTGAGAAATTTGATGGAGATTTTTGAAAGGTAGGAATGTTGGGAAAGAAGCAGCAAAATTTGATGGAGATATGCTATTTCATATACAACTTATTGGGAAACTTACTGGACATACAAGGTGATAAATTTAAAGGAAAGACAAGGTATACAGAGAAATTTGATGGAGATTTTTGAAAGGTAGGAATGTTGGGAAAGAAGCAGCAAAATTTGATGGGAAAGAAGTAGCAAAATTTGATGGAGATATGCTATTTCATAAGCAACTTATTGGGAAATTTACTGGACATACAAGCTGAGAAATTTAAAGGAGAGACAATGTATACAGGGAAATTTTATGGGGATTTTTGAAAGGTAGGAATGTTGGGAAAGAAGCAGCAAAATTTGATAGAGATATGCTATTTCATATGCAACTTATTGGGAAATTTACTAGACACACAAGCTGAGAAATTTAAAGGAGAGACAAGGTATACAGAGATATTTGATGGGGGTTTTTGAAAGGTAGGAATGTTGGCAAGGAATCAGCAAAATTTGGTGGGAAACAAGCAGCAAAATTTGATGGAGATATGCTATTTCATATGCAACTTATTGGGAAATTTACTGGAAATACAAGCTGAGAAATTTAAATAGAGACAAGGTATACAGTGAAATTTGATGGAGATTTTTGAAAGGAAGGAATGTTGGGAAAGAAGCAGCAAAATTTGATGGGAAAAAAGCAGCAAAATTTGATGGAGATATGCTATTTCATATGCAACTTATTGGGAAATTTACTAGTCATACAAGCTGAGAAAATTAAGGGAAAGACAAGGTATACAGAGAAATATGATGGAGATTTTTGAAAGGTAGGAATGTTGGGAAAGAAGCAGCAAAATTTGATGGAGATATGCTATTTCATATACAATTTATTGGGAAATTTACTGGACATACAAGCTGAGAAATTTAAAGGAGAGACAAGGTATACAGAGAAATTTGATGGAGATTTTTAAAAGGTAGGAATGTTGGGAAAGAAGAAGCGAAATTTGTTGGAGATATGCTATTTCATATGGAACATATTGGGAAATTTACTGGACATACAAGCTGAGAAATTTAAAGAAGACACATCGTATATAGAGAAATTTGATGGAGATTTTTGAAAGGTAGGAATTTTGGGAAAGAAGCAGCAAAATTTCATGGGAAAGAAGCAGCAAAATTTGATGAAGATATGCTATTTCATATAAAAATTATTGGGAAATTTACTGGACATACAAGCTGAGAAATTAAAAGGAGAGGCAAGGTATACAGAGAAATTTGATAGAGATTTTTGAGAGGTGGGAATGTTGGGAAAGAAGCAGCAAAATTTGATGGAGATATGCTATTTCATATGCAACTTATTGGGAAATTTACTGGACATACAAGCTGAGAAATTTAAAGGAGAGACAAGGTATATAGAGAAATTTGATGGAGATTTTTGAAAGGTGGGAATGTTGGGAAAGAAGCAGCAAAATTTGATGGAGATATGCTATTTCATATGCAACTTATTGGGAAATTTACTGGACATACAAGCTGAGAAATTTAAAGGAGAGACAAGGTATACAGAGAAATTTGATGGAGATTTTTGAAAGGTGGGAATGTTGGGAAAGAAGCAACAAAATTTGATGGAGATATGCTATTTCATGTGCAACTTATTGGGAAATTTACTGGACATACAAGCTGAGAAATTTAAAGGAGAGGCAAGTTATACAAAGAAATAAGATGGAAATTTTTGAAAGGTAGGAATGTTGGGAAAGAAGCAGCAAAATTTGATGGAGATATGCTATTTCATATGCAACTTATTGGAAAATTTACTGGACATACAAGCTGAGAAATTTAAAGGAGAGACATAGTATACAGAGAAATTTGATGGAGATTTTTGGAAGGGAGGAATGTTGGGAAAGAAGCAGCAAAACTTGATGGGAAATAAGCAACAAAATTTGTTGGAGATATGCTATTTCATATGCAACTTATTGGGAAATTTACTGGACATACAAGCTGAGAAATTTAATGGAGAGACAAGGTATACAGAGAAATTTGATGGAGATTTTTGAAAGGTTGGAATGTTGTGAAAGAAGCAGCAAAATTTGATGGAGATATGCTATTTCATATGCAACTTATTTGGAAATTTACTGGACATACAAGCTGAGAAATTTAAAGTAGAGACAAGGTATACATGGAAATTTGATGGAGATTTTTGAAAGGTAGGAATGTTGGGAAAGAAGCATCAAAATTTAATGGAGATATGCTATTTCATATGCAACTTATTGGGAAATTTACTGGACATACAAGCGGAGAAATTTAAAGGAGAGACAAGGTATAAAGAGAAAAGCTGATAGTTTTTGAATGGTAGGAATGTTGGGAAAGAAGCAGCAAAATTTTATGGAGATATGCTATTAAATATGCAACTTATTGAGAAATTTACTGGACATACAAGCTGAGAAATTGAAAGGAGAGACAAGTTATACAAAGAAATTTGTTGGAGATTTTTGAAGGTAGGAATGTTGGGAAAGAAGCAACAAAATTTGATGTAGAGATGCTGTTTCATATGCAACTTATCGGGAAATTTATTAAAGGAGAGAAAAGGTATACAGAGAAATTTGATGGAGATTTTTGAAAGGAAGGAATGTTGGGAAAGAAGCAGCAAAAATTTGATGGGAAAGAAGCTTTAAAATTTGATGGAGTTATTCTATTTCATATGCAACTTATTGGGAAATTTACTGGACATACAAGCTGAGAAATTTAAATGAGAGACAAGGTATACAGAGAAATTTGATGGAGATTTTTGAAAGGAAGGAATGTTGGGAAAGAAGCAGCAAAATTTGATGGAGATATGCTATTTCGTATGGAACTTATTGGGAAATTTACTGGACATAGAAGCTGAGAAATATAAAGGAGAGACAAGGTATACAGAGAAATTTGATGGAGATTTTTGAGAGGAAGGAATGCTTGGAAAGAAGCAGCAAAATTTGATATAGATATGATATTTCATAGGCAACTTATTGGGAAATTTACTGTACATACAAGCTGAGAAATTTAAAGGAGAGACAAGGTATATAGAGAATATTGATGGAGATTTTTGAAAGGTAGGAATGTTGGGAGAGAAGCTTTAAAATTTCATGGAGATATGCTATTTCATATGCAACTTATTGGGAAATTTACTGGGCATACAAGCTGAGAAATTTAAAGGAGAGACAAGGTATACAGAGAAGTTTGATGGAGATTTTTGAAAGGTAGGAATGTTGGGAAAGAAGCAGCAAAATTTGGTGGAGATATGCTATTTCATCTGCAACTTATTGGGAATTTACTAAAAATACAAGCTGACAAATTTAAAGGAGAGACCAGGTATACAGAAAAATATGATGTAGATTTTTGAAAGGAAGGAATGTTGGGTAAGAAGCAGCAAAATTTAATGGAGATATGCTATTTCTTATGCAACTTATTGGGAAATTTACTGGACATACAAGCTGAGAAATTTAAAGGAGAGACAAGGTATACAAGGAAATTTGTTGGAGATTTATGAAAAATAGAAATGTTGGGAAAGAAGCAGCAAAATTTGATGGAGATATGCTATTTCATATGCTACTTATTGAGAAATTTACTGGAAATGCAAGCTGAGAAATTTAAAGGAGAGACAAGGTATACAGAGAAAAGCTAATAGTTTTTGAAAGGTAGGAATGTTGGGAAAGAAGCAGCAAAATTTGATGGAGATATTCTATTTCAAATACAACTTATTAGGAAACTTACTGGACATACAAGCTGAGAAATTTAAAGGAGAGACAAGGTATACAGAAAAATTTGATGGAGATTTTTGAAAGGTAGGAATGTTGGGAAATAAGCAGCAAAATTTGATGGCAAAGAAGCGTCAAAATTTGATGGAGATATGCTATTTCATAAACAACTTATTGGGAAATTTACTGGACATACAAGCTGAGAAATTTAAAGGAGAGACAAGGTATACAGAGAAATTTTATGGGGATTTTTGAAAGGTAGGAATGTTGGGAAAGAAGCAGCAAAATTTGATGGGAAAGAAGCAGCAAAATTTGATAGAGATAGGCTATTTCATATGCAACTTATTGGGAAATTTACTAGACATACAAGCTGAGAAATTTAAAGGAGAGACAAGGTATACAGAGAAATTTGATGTAGGTTTTTGAAAGGTAGGAATGTTGGGAAAGAAGCAGCGAAATTTGATGGGAAACAGGCAGCAAAATTTGATGGAGATATGCTATTTCATATGCAACTTATTGGGAAATTTACTGGACATACAAGCGGAGAAATTTAAATAGAGACAAGGTATACAGAGAAATTTGATGGAGATTTTTGAAAGGAAGGAATGTTGGGAAAGAAGCAGCAAAATTTGATAGAGATATGCTATTTCATATGCAACTTATTGGGAAATTTACTGGTCATACAAGCTGAGAAATGTAAGGGAAAGACAAGGTATACAGACAAATTTGATGGAGATTTTTGAAAGGTAGGAATGTTGGGAAAGAAGCAGCAAAATTTGATGGAGATATGCTATTTCATATACAATTTATTGGGAAATTTACTGGACATACAAGCTGAGAAATTTAAAGGAGAGACAAGGTATACAGAGAAATTTGATGGAGATTTTTGAAAGGTAGGAATGTTGGGAAAGAAGAAGCAAAATTTGCAGGAGATATGCTATTTCATATGGAACATATTCGGAAATTTACTGGACATACAAGCTGAGAAATTTAAAGGAGAGACATGGTATACAGAGAAATTTGATGGAGATTTTTGAAAGGTAGGAATGTTGGGAAAGAAGCAGCAAAATTTGATGGGAAAGAGCAGCAAAATTTGATGGAGATATGCTATTTCATATGCAACTTATTGGGAAATTTACTGGACATACAAGCTGAGAAATTTAAAGGAGAGACAAGGTATACAGAGAAATTTGATGGAAATTTTTGAAAGGTAGGAATGTTAGGAAAGAAGAAACAAAATTTGATGGGAAAGAAGCAGCAAAATTTGATGGAGATATGCTATTTCATATAAAACTTATTGGGAAATTTACTGGACATACAAGCTGAGAAATTTAAAGGAGAGACAAGGTATACAGAGAAATTTGATGTAGATTTTTGACAGGTAGGAATGTTGGGAAAGAAGCAACAAAATTTATTGGGAAAGAAGCAGCAAAATTTGATGGAGATATGCTATTTCATATGCAACTTATTGATAAATTTACTGGACATACAAGCTGAGAAATTTAAAGGAGAGACAAGGTACAGAAAGAAATTTGATGGAGATTTTTGAAAGGTAGGAATGTTGGGAAAAAAGCAGCAAAATTTGATGGGAAAGAAGCACCAAAATTTGATGGAGATATGCTATTTCATATGCACCTTATTGGGAAATTTACTCGACATACAAGCTGAGAAATTTACACGTTAGACAAGGTATACAGAGAAATTTGATGGAGATTTTTGAAAGGTAGGAATGTTGGGAAAGAAGCAGCAAAATTTAATGGAGATATGCTATTTCATATGCAACTTATTGGGAAATTTACTAAACATACAAACTGAGAAATTTAAAGGAGAGACCAGGTATACAGAGATATTTGAGAGGGATTTTTGAAAGGTAGGAATGTTAGGAAAGAAACAGCAAAATTTTGATGGAGATATGCTATTTCATATGCATCTTATTAGGAAATTTACTGGACATACAAGCTGAGAAATTTAAAGGAGAGACAAGGTATACAGAGAAATTTGATGGAGATTTTTGAAAGGTAGGAATGTTGGGAAAGAAGCAGCAAAATTTGATGGAGATATGCTATTTCATATGCAACTTATTGGGAAATTTACTGGACATACAAGCTGAGAAATTTAAAGGAGAGACAAGGTATACAGAGAAATTTGATGGAAATTTTTGAAAGGTAGGAATGTTAGGAAAGAAGAAACAAAATTTGATGGGAAAGAAGCAGCAAAATTTGATGGAGATATGCTATTTCATATAAAACTTATTGGGAAATTTACTGGACATACAAGCTGAGAAATTTAAAGGAGAGACAAGGTATACAGAGAAATTTGATGTAGATTTTTGACAGGTAGGAATGTTGGGAAAGAAGCAACAAAATTTATTGGGAAAGAAGCAGCAAAATTTGATGGAGATATGCTATTTCATATGCAACTTATTGATAAATTTACTGGACATACAAGCTGATAAATTTAAAGGAGAGACAAGGTACAGAGAGAAATTTGATGGAGATTTTTGAAAGGTAGGAATGTTGGGAAAAAAGCAGCAAAATTTGATGGGAAAGAAGCACCAAAATTTGATGGAGATATGCTATTTCATATGCACCTTATTGGGAAATTTACTCGACATACAAGCTGAGAAATTTACACGTTAGACAAGGTATACAGAGAAATTTGATGGAGATTTTTGAAAGGTAGGAATGTTGGGAAAGAAGCAGCAAAATTTAATGGAGATATGCTATTTCATATGCAACTTATTGGGAAATTTACTAAACATACAAACTGAGAAATTTAAAGGAGAGACCAGGTATACAGAGATATTTGAGAGGGATTTTTGAAAGGTAGGAATGTTAGGAAAGAAGCAGCAAAATTTTGATGGAGATATGCTATTTCATATGCATCTTATTAGGAAATTTACTGGACATACAAGCTGAGAAATTTAAAGGAGAGACAAGGTATACAGAGAAATTTGATGGAGATTTTTGAAAGGTAGGAATGTTGGGAAAGAAGCAGCAAAATTTGATGGGAAAGAAGCAGCAAAATTTGATGGAGATATGCTATTTCATATGCAACTTATTGGGAAATTTACTGGACATACAAGCTGAGAAATTGAAAGGAGAGGCAAGGTATACAGAGAAATTTGATAGAGATTTTTGAGAGGTGGGAATGTTGGGAAAGAAGCAGCAAAATTTGATGGAGATATGCTATTTCATATGCAACTTATTGGGAAATTTACTGGACATACAAGCTGAGAAATTTAAAGGAGAGACAAGGTATACAGAGAAATTTAATGGAGATTTTTGAAAGGTGGGAATGTTGGGAAAGAAGCAGCAAAATTTGATGGAGATATGCTATTTCATATGCAACTTATTGGGAAATTTACTGGACATACAAGCTGAGAAATTTAAAGGAGAGACAAGGTATATAGAGAAATTTGATGGAGATTTTTGAAAGGTGGGAATGTTGGGAAAGAAGCAGCAAAATTTGATGGAGATATGCTATTTCATATGCAACTTATTAGGAAATTTACTAGACATACAAGCTGAGAAATTTAAAGGAGAGACAAGGTATACAGAGAAATTTGATGGAGATTTTTGAAAGGTAGGAATGTTGGGAAAGAAGCAGCAAAATTTAATGGAGATATGCTATTTCATTTGCAAGTTATTGGGAAATTTACTGGACATACAAGCTGAAAAATTTAAAAGAGAGACAATGTATACAGAGAAATTTAATGGAGATTTTTGAAAGGTAGGAATGTTGGGAAAGAAGCAGCAAAATTTCATGGGAAAGAAGCAGCAAAATTTGATGGAGATCTACTATTTCATATGCAACTTTTTGGGAAATTTACCGGACATACAAGCTGAGAAATTTAAAGGAGAGACAAGGTATACAAAGAAATTTGATGGCGATTTTTGAAAGGTAGGAATGTTGGGAAAGAAGCAGCAAAATTTGATAGGAAAGAAGCAGCAAAATTGGATGTAGATATGCTATTTCATTTGCAACTTATTGGGAAATTTACTGGACATACAAGCTGAAAAATTTAAAGGAGAGACAAGGTATACAGAGAAATTTAATGGAGATTTTTGAAAGGTAGGAATGTTGGGAAAGAAGCAGCAAAATTTAATGGGAAAGAAGCAGCAAAATTTGATGGAAATATGCTATTTCATATGCAACTTATTGGGATATTTACTAGACATACAAGCTGAGAAATTTAAAGAAGAGACAAGGTATACAGAGAAATTTGATGGAGATTTTTGAAAGGTAGGAATGTTGGGAAAGAAGCAGCAAAATTTGTTGGAGGTATACTATTTCATATGCAACTTATTGGGAAATTTACTGGACATACAAGCTGAGAAATTTAAAGGAGAGACAAGGTATACAGAGAAATTTGATGAATATTTTTGAAAGGTAGGAATGTTGGGAAAGAAGCAGCAAAATTGGATGGAGACATGCTATTTCTTATGCAAGTTATTGGGAAATTTCCTGGACATACAGGTTGAGAAATTTAAAGGAGAGACAAGGTATACAGAGAAATTTGATGGAGATTTTTGAAAGGTAGGAATGTTGGGAAAGAAGCAGCAAAATTTGATTGGAAAGAAGCAGCAAAATTTGATGGCGATATGCTATTTCATATAAAACTTATTGGGAAATTTACTGGACTTACAAGCTGAGAAATTTAAAGGAGAGACAAGGTATACAGAGATATTTGATGGAGATTTTTGAAAGGTAGGAATGTTGGGAAAGAAGCAGCAAAATTTGATGGGAAAGAAGCAGCAAAATTTGATGGAGATATGCTATTTCATATGCAAATTATTGGGAAATTTACTGGACATATAAGCTGAGAAATTTAAAGGAGAGATAAGGTACACAGAGAAATTTGATGGAGATTTTTGAAAGGTAGGAATGTTGGGAAAGAAGAAGCAAAATTTGGTGGAGATATGCTATTTCATATGCAACTTATTGTGAAATTTACTGGACATACAAGCTGAGAAATTCAAAGGAGAGACAAGGTATAAAGAGAAATTTGATGGAGATTTTTGAAAGGTAGGAATGTTTGGAAAGAAGCAGCAAAATTTGATGGAGATATGCTATTTCATACACAACTTATTGGGAAATTTACTGGACATACAAGCTGAGAAATTTAAAGGAGAGACGAGGTATACAGAGAAATTTGATGGAGATTTTTGAAACGTAGGAATGTTGGGAAAGAATCAGTAAAATTTGATAGGAAAGAAGCAGCAAAATTTGATGGAGATATGCTATTTCATATGGAACTTATTGGGAACTTTACTGGACATACAAGCTGAGAAATTTAAAGGAGAGACAAGGTATACAGAGAAATTTGATGGAGATTTTTGGAAGGTAGCAATGTTGGGAAAGAAGCAGCAAAATTTTATGGAGATATGCTATTTCATATAAAACTCATTAGGAAATTTACTGGACATACAAGCTGACAATTTTAAAGGAGAGACAAGGTATACAGAGAAATATGATGGAGATTTTTGAAAGGTAGGAATGTTGGGAAAGAAGCAGCAAAATTTGATGGAGATATGCGATTTCATATACAACTTATTCGGAAATTTACTGGACATACAAGCTGAGAAATTTAAAGAAGAGACAAACTATACTGAGAAATTTGATGGAGATTTTTGAAAGGTAGGAATGTTGGGAAAGAAGCAGCAAAATTTGATGGAGATATGCGATTTCATATACAACTTATTGGGAAACTTACTGGACATACAAGCTGATAAATTTAAAGGAGAGACAAGGTATACAGAGAAATTTGATGGAGATTTTTGAAAGGTAGGAATGTTGGGAAAGAAGCAGAAAAATTTGATGGGAAAGAAGCAGCAAAATTTGATGGAGATATGCTATTTCATAAGCAACTTATTGGGAAATTTACAGGACATACAAGCTGAGAAATTTAAAGGAGAGACAATGTATACAGAGAAATTTTATGGGGATTTTTGAAAGGTAGGAATATTGGGAAAGAAGCAGCAAAATTTGATAGAGATATGCTATTTCATATGCAACTTATTGGGAAATTTACTAGACACACAAGCTGAGAAATTTAAAGGAGAGACAAGGTATACAGAGAAATTTGATGGGGGTTTTTGAAAGGTAGGAATGTTGGCAAAGAAGCAGCAAAATTTGATGGGAAACAAGCAGCAAAATTTGATGGAGATATGCTATTTCATATGCAACTTCTTGGGAAATTTACTGGACATACAAGCTGAGAAATTTAAATAGAGACAACGTATACAGAGAAATTTGATGGAGATTTTTGAAAGGAAGGAATGTTGGGAAAGAAGAAGCAAAATTTGATGGGAAAGAAGCAGCAAAATTTGATGGAGATATGCTATTTCATATGCAACTTATTGGGAAATTTACTGGTCATACAAGCTGAGAAATTTAAGGGAAAGACAAGGTATACAGAGAAATATGAGGGAGATTTTTGAAAGGTAGGAATGTTGGGAAAGAAGCAGCAAAATTTGATGGAGATATGCTATTTCATATACAATATATTGGGAAATTTACTGGACATACAAGCTGAGAAATTTAAAGGAGAGACAAGGTATACAGAGAAATTTGATGGAGATTTTTGCAAGGTAGGAATGTTGGGAAAGAAGAAGCGAAATTTGCTGGAGATATGCTATTTCATATGGAACATATTGGGAAATTTACTGGACATACAAGGTGAGAAATTTAAAGAAGACACATAGTATACAGAGAAATTTGATGGAGATTTTTGAAAGGTAGGAATTTTGGGAAAGAAACAGCAAAATTTGATGGGAAAGAAGCAGCAAAATTTGATGGAGATATGCTATTTCATATAAAACTTATTGGGAAATTTACTGGACATACAAGCTGAGAAATTTAAAGGAGAGACAAGGTATACAGAGAAATTTGATGGAGATTTTTGGAAGGTAGGAATGTTGGGAAAGAAGCAGCAAAATTTGATGGAAATATGCTATTTCATATGCAACTTATTGGGAAATTTACTGGACATACAAGCTGAGAAATTTAAAGGAGAGACAAGGTATATAGAGAAATTTGATGGAGATTTTTGAAAGGTGGGAATGTTGGGAAAGAAGCAGCAAAATTTGATGGAGATAGCCTATTTCATATGCAACTTATTGGGAAATTTACTGGACATACAAGCTGAGAAATTTAAAGGAGAGACAAGGTATACAGAGAAATTTGATGGAGATTTTTGAAAGGTGGGAATGTTGGGAAAGAAGCAGCAAAATTTGATGGAGATATGCTATTTCATATGCAACTTATTGGAAAATTTACTGAACATACAAGCTGAGAAATTTAAAGGAGAGACATGGTATACAGAGAAATTTGATGGAGATTTTTGGAAGGGAGGAATGTTGGGAAAGAAGCAGCAAAATTTGATGGGAAAGCAGCAGCAAAATTTGTTGGAGATATGCTATTTCATATGCAACTTATTGGGAAATTTACTGGACATACAAGCTGAGAAATTTAAAGAAGAGACAAGGTATACAGAGAAATTTAATGGAGATTTTTGAAAGGTAGTAATGTTGGTAAAGAAGCAGCAAAATTTGATGGAAATATGCTATTTCAAATGCAACTTATTGGGAAATTTACTGGACATACAAGCTGAGAGATTTAAAGAAGAGACAAGGTATACAGAGAAATTTGATGGAGATTTTTGAAAGGTAGGAATGTTGGGAAAGAAGCAGCAAAATTTGATGGGAAAGAAGCAGCAAAAATTTGATGGAGATATACTATTTCATATGCAACTTATTTGGAAATTTACTGGACATACAAGCTGAGAAATTTAATGGAGAGACAAGGTATACAGAGAAATTTGATGGAGATTTTTGAAAGGTTGGAATGTTGTGAAAGAAGCAGCAAAATTTGATGGAGATGTGCTATTTCATATGCAACTTATTTGGAAATTTACTGGACATACAAGCTGAGAAATTTAAAGTAGAGACAAGGTATACAGAGAAATTTGATGGAGATTTTTGAAAGGTTGGAATGTTGGGAAAGAAGCATCAAAATTTAATGGAGATATGCTATTTCATATGCAACTTATTGGGAAATTTACTGGACATACAAGCTGAGAAATTAAAAGCAGAGACAAGGTATAAAGAGAAAAGCTGATAGTTTTTGAATGGTAGGAATGTTGTGAAAGAAGCAGCAAAATTTTATGGAGATATGCTATTTCATATGCAACTTATTGAGAAATTTACTGGACATACAAGCTGAGAAATTGAAAGGAGAGACAAGGTATACAAAGAAATTTGTTGGAGATTTTTGGAAGGTAGGAATGTTGGGAAAGAAGCAACAAAATTCGATGGAGAGATGCTGTTTCATATGCAACTTATCGGGAAATTTATTAAAGGAGAGAAAAGGTATACAGAGAAATTTGATAGAGATTTTTGAAAGGAAGGAATGTTGGGAAAGAAGCAGCAAAAAATTGATGGGAAAGAAGCTTTAAAATTTGATGGAGATATGCTATTTCATATGCAACTTATTGGGAAATTTACTAGACAAACAAGCTGAGAAATTTAAAGGAGAGACCAGGTATAGAGAGAAATTTGATGGAGATTTTTGAAAGGAAGGAATGTTGGGAAAGAAGCAGCAAAATTTGATGGAGATATGCTATTTCGTATGCAACTTATTGGGAAATTTACTGGACATAGAAGCTGAGAAATATAAAGGAGAGACAAGGTATATAGAGAAATTTGATGGAGATTTTTGAGAGGAAGGAATGCTGGGAAAGAAGCAGCAAAATTTGATATTGATATGATATTTCATAGGCAACTTATTGGGAAATTTACTGTACATACAAGCTGAGAAATTTAAAGGAGAGACAAGGTATATAGAGAATATTGATGGAGATTTTTGAAAGGTAGGAATGTTGGGAAAGAAGCTTTAAAATTTCATGGAGATATGCTATTTCATATGCAATTTATTGGGAAATTTACTGGGCATACAAGCTGAGAAATTTAAAGGAGAGACAAGGTATACAGAGAAGTTTGATGGAGATTTTTGAAAGGTAGGAATGTTGGGAAAGAAGCAGCAAAATTTGGTGGAGATATTCTATTTCATCTGCAACTTATTGGGAAATTTATTGAACATACAAGCTGACAAATTTAAAGGAGAGACCAGGTATACAGAAAAATTTGATGGAGATTTTTGAAAGGAAGGAATGTTGGGTGAGAAGCAGCAAAATTTAATGGAGATATGCTATTTCTTATGCAACTTATTGGGAAATTTACTGGACATACAAGCTGAGAAATTTAAAGGAGACACAAGTTATACAAGGAAATTTGTTGGAGATTTTTGAAAAATAGAAATGTTGGGAAAGAAGCAGCAAAATTTGATGGAGATATGCTATTTCATATGCTACTTATTGAGAAATTTACTGGAAATACAAGCTGAGAAATTTAAAGGAGAGACAAGGTATACAGAGAAAAGCTAATAGTTTTTGAAAGGTAGGAATGTTGGGAAAGAAGCAGCAAAATTTGATGGAGATATGCTATTTCATGTGCAACTTATTGGGAAATTTACTGGACATACAAGCTGAGAAATTTAAAGGAGAGACAAGGTATACAGAAAAATCTGATGGAGATTTTTGAAAGGTAGGAATGTTGGGAAAGAAGCAGCAAAATTTGATGGAGATATGCGATTTCATATACAACTTATTGCTAAATTTACTGGACATACAAGATGAGAAATTTAAAGGAGAGACAAGGTATACAAAAAAATTTGATGGAGAATTTTGAAAGGTAGGAATGTTGGGAAAGAAGCAGAAAAATTTGATGGAGATATGCTATTTCATATGCAACTTATTGGGAAATTTACTGGCCATACAAGCTGAGAAATTTAAAGGAGAGACAAGTTATACAGAGAAATTTGATGGAGATTTTTGAAAGGAAGAAATGCTGGGAAAGAAGCAGCGAAATTTGATGGGAAAGAAGCAGTAAAATTTGATGGAGATATACTATTTCATATGCAACTAATTGGGAAATTTACTGGGCATACAAGCTGGGAAATGTAAAGGAGAGCCAAGGTATACAGAGAAAAGCTGATAGTTTTTGAATGGTAGGAATGTTGGGAAAGAAGCAGCAAAATTTGATGGAGATGTGATGTTTTATCTGCAACTTATTGGGAAATTTACTGAATATACAAGCTGAGAAATTTAAAGGAGAGACAAGGTATACATAGAAATTTGATGGAGATTTTTGAAAGGTAGGAATTTTGGGAAAGAAGCAACAAAATTTGATGGAGATATGCTATTTCATAGGCAACTTATTGGGAAATTTACTGGACATACAAGCTGAGAAATTTAAAGGAGAGACAAGGTATATAGAGAAATTTGATGGAGATTTTTGAAAGGTAGGAATGTTGGGAAAGAAGCAGCAAAATTTGATGGAGATATGCTATTTCATATGCAACTTATTGGGAAATTTAGTGGACATACAAGCTGAGAAATTTAATGGAGAGACAAGGTATACAGAGAAATTTGATGGTGATTTTTGAAAGGTAGGAATGTTGGGAAAGAAGCAGCAAAATAAGATGGGAAAGAAGCAGCAAAATTTGATGGAGATATGCTATTTCATATGCAACTTATTGGGAAATTTACTGGACATACAAGCTGAGAAATTTAAAGGAGAGACAAGGTATACAGAGAAATATGATAGAGATCTTTGAAAGGTGGGAATGTTGGGAAAGAAACATTAGAATTTTATGGAGATAAGCTATTTCATATACAACTTATTGGGAAACTTACTGGACATACAAGCTGAGAAATTTAAATGTGAGACAAGGTATACAGAGAAATTTGATGGAGATTTTTGAAAGGTAGGAATATTGGGAAAGCAGCAGCAAAATTTGATGGGAAAGAAGCAGCAAAATTTGATGGAGATATGCTATTTCATATGCAACTTATTAGGAAATTTACTGGACATACAAGCTGAGAAATTTAAAGGAGAGACAAGGTATACAGAGATATTTGATGGGGATTTATGAAAGGTAGGAATGTTGGGAAAGAAGCAGCAAAATTTGATGGAGATATGCTATTTCATATGCAACTTATTGGAAAATTTACTGGACATACAAGCTGAGAAATTTAAAGGAGAGACAAGGTATACAGAGAAATATGATAGAGATTTTTGAAAGGTGGGAATGTTGGGAAAGAAGCAATAGAATTTTATGGAGATAAGCTATTTCATATACAACTTATTGGGAAACTTACTGGACATACAAGCTGAGAAATTTAAAGGAGAGACAAGGTATACAGAGAAATTTGATGGAGATTTTTGACAGGTAGGAATGTTGGGAGAGAAGCAGCAAAATTTGATGGAGATATGCTATTTCATATGCAACTTATTGGAAAATTTACCGGACATACAAGCTGAGAAATTTAAAGTAGAGACAAGGTATACAGAGAAATTTGATGGAGATTTTTGAAAGGTAGGAATGTAGGGAAAAAAGCAGCAAAATTTGATGGGAAAGAAGCAGCAAAATTTGATGGGAAAGAAGCAGGAAAATTTGATGTAGATATGCTATTTCATATGCAACTTATTGGGAAATTTACTGGACATTCAAGCTGACAAATTTAAAAGAGAAACAAGGTATACAGAGAATTTTGATGGAGATTTTTGAAAGATAGGAATGTTGGGAAAGAATCAGCAAAATTTGATGGGAAAGAAGCAGCAAAATTTCATGGAGATATACTATTTCATATGCAATTTATTGGAAATTTATTGGACATACAAGCTGAGAAATTTAAAGGAGAGACAAGGTATACAGTGAAATTTGATGGAGATTTTTAAAAGGTAGGAATGTTAGGAAAGAAGCAGCAAAATTTGATGGAGATATACTATTTCATATGCAACTTAATGGGAAATTTACTGGACATACAAGCTTAGAAATTTAAAGGAGAGACAAGGTATACAGAGAAATTTTATGGAGATTTTTGAAAGGTAGGAATGTTGGGAAAGAATCAGCAAAATTTGATGGGAAAGAAGCAGCAAAATTTCATGGAGATATACTATTTCATATGCAATTTATTGGGAAATTTATTGGACATACAAGCTGAGAAATTTAAAGGAGAGACAAGGCATACAGAGAAATTTGATGGAGATTTTTGAAAGGTAGGAATGTTGGGAAATAAGCAGCAAAATTTGATGGGAAAGAAGCAGCAAAATTTGATGGAGATATGCTATTTCATATGCAACTTATTGGGAAATTTACTGGACGTACAAGCTGAGAAATTTAAAAGAGAGACGAGGTATACAGAGAAATTTGATGGAGATTTTTGTAAGGTAGGAATGTTGGGAAAGAAGCAGCAAAATTTTATGGGAAAGAAGCAGCAAAATTTGATGGCGATATGCTATTTCATATGCAACTTATTGGGAAATTTACTGGACATACAATCTGAGAGATTTAACGGAGAGACAAGGTATACAGAGAAATTTGATGGAGATTTTTGAAAGGTAGGAATCTTGGGAAAGAAGCAGCAAAATTTGATGGGAAAAAAGCAGCAAAATTTGATGGAGATATACTATTTCATATGCAACTTATTGTGAAATTTACTGGACATACAAGCTGAGAAATTTAAAGGAGAGACAAGGTATACAGAGAAATTTGATGGAGAATTTTGAAAGGTAGGAATGTTGGGAAGGAAGCAGCAAAATTTGATGGAGATATGCTATTTCATATACAACTTATTGCGAAATTTACTGGACATACAAGCTGAGAAATTTAAAGGAGAGACAAGGTATACAGAGAAATTTGATGGAGATTTTTGAAAGTTAGTAATGTTGAGAAAGAAGCAGCAAAATTTGATAGGAAAGAAGCAGTAAAATTTGATGGAGATATACTATTTCATATGCAACTTATTGGGAAATTTACTGGACATACAAGCTGAGAAATGTAATGGAGAGACAAGGTATACAGAGAAATTTGATGGAGATTTTTGAAAGGTAGGAATGTTGGGAAAGAAGCAGCAAAATTTGATGGAGATATGCTATTTCATATACAACTTATTGGGAAATTTACTCGACATACAAGCTGAGAAATTTAAAGGAGAGACAAGGTATACAGAGAAATTTGATGGAGATTTTTGAAAGTTAGGAATGTTGGGAAAGAAGCAGCAAAATTTGATAGGAAAGAAGCAGTAAAATTTGATGGAGATATACTATTTCATATGCAACTTATTGGGAAATTTACTGGACATAAAAGCTGAGAAATTTAAAGGAGAGACAAGGTATACAGAGAAATTTGATGGAGATTTTTGAAAGGTAGGAATGTTGGGAAAGAAGCATCAGAATTTGATGGGAAAGTAGCAGCAAAATTTGATGGAGATATGCTATTTCATATGCAACTTATTGGGAAATTTACTGGATTTACAAGCAGAGAAATTTAAAGGCGAGACAAGGTATACAGAGAAATTTTATGGAGATTTTTAAAAGGTAGGAATGTTGGGAAAGAAGCAGCAAAATTTGATGGAGATATGCTATTTCATATGCAACTTATTGGGAAATTTACTGGACATACAAGCTGAGAGATTTAAAGGAAAGACAAGGTATACAGAGAAATTTGATGGAGATTTTTGAGAGGTAGGAATGTTGAGAAAGAAGCAGCAAAATTTGATGGGAAAGAAGCAGCAAAATTTGATGGAGATATGCTATTTCATATGCAACTTACTGGGGAATTTACTGGACATACAAGCTGAGAAATGTAATGGAGAGACAAGGTATACAGAGAAATTTGATGGAGATTTTTGAAAGGTAGGAATGTTGGGAAAGAAGCAGCAAAATTTGATGGAGATATGCTATTTCATATACAACTTATTGGGAAATTTACTGGACACACAAGCTGAGAGATTTAAAGGAGAGACAAGGTATACAGAGAAATTTGATGGAGATTTTTGAAAGGTAGGAATGTTGGGAAAGAAGCAGCAAAATTTGATGGGAAAGAAGCAGCAAAATTTGATACAGATATATTATTTCATATGCAACTTATTGGGAAATTTACTGGACATACAAGCTGAGAAATTTAAAGGAGAGACAGGGTATACAGAGAAATTTGATAGAGATTTTTGAAAGATAGGAATGTTGGGAAAGAAGCTTTAAAATTTGATGGAGATATGTTATTTCATATGCAACTTATTGGGAAATTTACTGGACATACAAGCTGAGAAATTTAAAGGAGAGAAAAGGTATACAGAGAAATTTGATGGAGATTTTTGAAAGGTAGGAATGTTGGGAAAGAAGCAGCAAAATAAGATGGGAAAGAAGCAGCAAAATTTGATGGAGATATGCTATTTCATATGCAACTTATTGGGAAATTTACTGGACATACAAGCTGAGAAATTTAAAGGAGAGACAAGGTATACAGAGAAATATGATAGAGATCTTTGAAAGGTGGGAATGTTGGGAAAGAAACAATAGAATTTTATGGAGATAAGCTATTTCATATACAACTTATTCGGAAACTTACTGGACATACAAGCTGAGAAATTTAAATGTGAGACAAGGTATACAGAGAAATTTGATGGAGATTTTTGAAAGGTAGGAATATTGGGAAAGAAGCAGCAAAATTTGATGGGAAAGAAGCAGCAAAATTTGATGGAGATATGCTATTTCATATGCAACTTATTAGGAAATTTACTGGACATACAAGCTGAGAAATTTAAAGGAGAGACAAGGTATACAGAGAAATTTGATGGGGATTTATGAAAGGTAGGAATGTTGGGAAAGAAGCAGCAAAATTTGATGGAGATATGCTATTTCATATGCAACTTATTGGAAAATTTACTGGACATACAAGCTGAGAAATTTAAAGGAGAAACAAGGTATACAGAGAAATATGATAGAGATTTTTGAAAGGTGGGAATGTTGGGAAAGAAGCAATAGAATTTTATGGAGATAAGCTATTTCATATACAACTTATTGGGAAACTTACTGGACATACAAGCTGAGAAATTTAAAGGAGAGACAACGCATACAGAGAAATTTGATGGAGATTTTTGACAGGTAGGAATGTTGGGAGAGAAGCAGCAAAATTTGATGGAGATATGCTATTTCATATGCAACTTATTGGGAAATTTACTAGACATACAAGCTGAGAAATTTAAAGTAGAGACAAGGTATACAGAGAAATTTGATGGAGATTTTTGAAAGGTAGGAATGTAGGGAAAAAAGCAGCAAAATTTGATGGGAAAGAAGCAGCAAAATTTTATGTGAAAGAAGCAGGAAAATTTGATGTAGATATGCTATTTCATATGCAACTTATTGGGAAATTTACTGGACATTCAAGCTGACAAATTTAAAGGAGAAACAAGGTATACAGAGAATTTTGATGGAGATTTTTGAAAGATAGGAATGTTGGGAAAGAATCAGCAAAATTTGATGGGAAAGAAGCAGCAAAATTTCATGGAGATATGCTATTTCATATGCAATTTATTGGAAATTTATTGGACATACAAGCTGAGAAATTTAAAGGAGAGACAAGGTATACAGTGAAATTTGATGGAGATTTTTAAAAGGTAGGAATGTTAGGAAAGAAGCAGCAAAATTTGATGGAGATATACTATTTCATATGCAACTTAATGGGAAATTTACTGGACATACAAGCTTAGAAATTTAAAGGAGAGACAAGGTATACAGAGAAATTTGATGGAGATTTTTGAAAGGTAGGAATGTTGGGAAAGAATCAGCAAAATTTGATGGGAAAGAAGCAGCAAAATTTCATGGAGATATACTATTTCATATGCAATTTATTGGGAAATTTATTGGACATACAAGCTGAGAAATTTAAATGAGAGACAAGGTATACAGAGAAATTTGATGGAGATTTTTGAAAGGTAGAAATGTTGAGAAAGAATCAGCAAAATTGATGAGAAAGAAGCAGCAAAATTTGATGGAGATATGCTATTTCATATACAACTTTTTGGGAAGTTTACTGGATATACAAGCTGAGAAATTTAAAGGAGAGACAAGGCATACAGAGAAATTTGATGGAGATTTTTGAAAGGTAGGAATGTTGGGAAATAAGCAGCAAAATTTGATGGGAAAGAAGCAGCAAAATTTGATGGAGATATGCTATTTCATATGCAACTTATTGGGAAATTTACTGGACGTACAAGCTGAGAAATTTAAAAGAGAGACGAGGTATACAGAGAAATTTGATGGAGATTTTTGTAAGGTAGGAATGTTGGGAAAGAAGAAGCAAAATTTGATGGGAAAGAAGCAGCAAAATTTGATGGAGATATGCTATTTCATATGCAACTTATTGGGAAATTTACTGGACATACAAGCTGAGAGATTTAACGGAGAGACAAGGTATACAGAGAAATTTGATGGAGATTTTTGAAAGGTAGGAATGTTGGGAAAGAAGCAGCAAAATTTGATGGGAAAAAAGCAGCAAAATTTGATGGAGATATAGTATTTCATATGCAACTTATTGTGAAATTTACTGGACATACAAGCTGAGAAATTTAAAGGAGAGACAAGGTATACAGAGAAATTTGATGGAGATTTTTGAAAGGTAGGAATGTTGGGAAGGAAGCAGCAAAATTTGATGGAGATATGCTATTTCATATACAACTTATTGCGAAATTTACTGGACATACAAGCTGAGAAATTTAAAGGAGAGACAAGGTATACAGAGAAATTTGATGGAGATTTTTGAAAGTTAGGAATGTTGGGAAAGAAGCAGCAAAATTTGATAGGAAAGAAGCAGTAAAATTTGATGGAGATATACTATTTCATATGCAACTTATTGGGAAATTTACTGGACATACAAGCTGAGAAATGTAATGGAGAGACAAGGTATACAGAGAAATTTGATGGAGATTTTTGAAAGGTAGGAATGTTGGGAAAGAAGCAGCAAAATTTGATGGAGATATGCTATTTCATATACAACTTATTGCGATATTTACTGGACATACAAGCTGAGAAATTTAAAGGAGAGACAAGGTATACAGAGAAATTTGATGGAGATTTTTGAAAGTTAGGAATGTTGGGAAAGAACCAGCAAAATTTGATAGGAAAGAAGCAGTAAAATTTGATGGAGATATCCTATTTCATATGCAACTTATTGGGAAATTTACTGGACATAAAAGCTGAGAAATTTAAAGGAGAGACAAGGTATACAGAGAAATTTGACGGAGATTTTTGAAAGGTAGGAATGTTGGGAAAGAAGCATCAGAATTTGATGGGAAAGTAGCAGCAAAATTTGATGGAGATATGCTATTTCATATGCAACTTATTGGGAAATTTACTGGACATACAAGCAGAGAAATTTAAAGGCGAGACAAGGTATACAGAGAAATTTTATGGAGATTTTTAAAAGGTAGGAATGTTGGGAAAGAAGCAGCAAAATTTGATGGAGATATGCTATTTCATATGCAACTTATTGGGAAATTTACTGGACATACAAGCTGAGAAATTTAAAGGAGAGACAAGGTATACAGAGAAATTTGATGGAGATTTTTGAGAGGTAGGAATGTTGAGAAAGAAGCAGCAAAATTTGATGGGAAAGAAGCAGCAAAATTTGATGGAGATATGCTATTTCATATGCAACTTACTGGGGAATTTACTGGACATACAAGCTGAGAAATGTAATGGAGAGACAAGGTATACAGAGAAATTTGATGGAGATTTTTGAAAGGTAGGAATGTTGGGAAAGAAGCAGCAAAATTTGATGGGAAAGAAGCAGCAAAATTTGATACAGATATAGTATTTCATATGCAACTTATTGGGAAATTTACTGGACATACAAGCTGAGAAATTTAAAGGAGAGACAGGGTATACAGAGAAATTTGATAGAGATTTTTGAAAGATAGGAATGTTGGGAAAGAAGCAGCAAAATTTGATGGGAAAGAAGCAGCAAAATTTGATGGAGATATGCTATTTCATATACAACTTATTGGGAAATTTACTGGACACACAAGCTGAGAGATTTAAAGGAGAGACAAGGTATACAGAGAAATTTGATGGAGATTTTTGAAAGGTAGGAATGTTGGGAAAGAAGCAGCAAAATTTGATGGGAAAGAAGCAGCAAAATTTGATACAGATATACTATTTCATATGCAACTTATTGGGAAATTTACTGGACATACAAGCTGAGAAATTTAAAGGAGAGACAGGGTATACAGAGAAATTTGATAGAGATTTTTGAAAGATAGGAATGTTGGGAAAGAAGCTTTAAAATTTGATGGAGATATGTTATTTCATTTGCAACTTATTGGGAAATTTACTGGACATACAAGCTGAGAAATTTAAAGGAGAGACAAGGTATACAGAGAAATTTGATGGAGATTTTTGAAAGGTAGGAATGTTGAGAAAGAAGCAGAAAAATTTGATGGGAAAGAATCAGCAAAATTTGATGGAGATATGCTATTTCATATGCAACTTATTGGGAAATTTACTGGACATATAAGCTGAGAAATTTAAAGGAGAGACAAGGTATACAGAGAAATTTGATGGATATTTTTGAAAGGTAAGAATGTTGGGAAAGAAGCAGCAAAATTTGATGGGAAAGAAGCAGCAAAATTTGATGGGAAAGAAGCAGCAAATTTTGATGGGAAAGAAGCAGCAAAATTTGATGGAAATATGCTATTTCATATGCAACTTATTGGGAAATTTACTGGACATACAAGCTGAGAAATTTAAAGCAGAGACAAGGTATACAAAGAAATTTGATGGAGATTTTTGAAAGGTAAGAATGTTGGGAAAGAAGCAGCAAAATTTGATGGGAAAGAAGCAGCAAAATTTGTTGGGAAAGAAGTAGCAAAATTTGATGGGAAAGAAGCAGCAAAATTTGATGGAAATATGCTATTTAATATGCAACTTATTGGGAAATTTACTGGACATTCAAGCTGAGAAATTTAAAGGAGAGACAAGGTATACAGAGAAATTTGATGGAGATTTTTGAAAGGTAGGAATGTTGGGAAAGAAGCAGCAAAATTTTATGGGAAAGAAGCAGCAAAATTTGATGGAGATATGCTATTTCAAATGCAACTTATTAGGAAATTTACTGGACATACAAGCTGAGAAATTTAAAGGAGAGACAAGGTATACAGAGAAATTTGATGGAGATTTTTGAAGGGTAGGAATGTTGGGAAAGAAGCAGCAAAATTTGATGGGAAAGAAGGAGCAAAATTTGATGGAGATATGCTATTTCATATGCAACTTATTGGGAAATTTACTGGACATTCAAGCTGAGAAATTTAAAGGAGAGACAAGGTATACAGAGAAATTTGATGGAGATTTTTGAAAGGTAGGAATGTTGGGAAAGAAGCAGCAAAATTTGATGGGAAAGAAGCAGCAAAATTTGATGGAGATATAGTATTTCATATGCAACTTATTGTGAAATTTACTGGACAGACAAGCTGAGAAATTTAAAGGAGAGACAAGGTATACAGAGAAATTTGATGGAGATTTTTGAAAGGTAGGAATGTTGGGAAACAAGCAGCAAAATTTGATGGGAAAGAAGCAGCAAAATTTGATGGAGATGTGCTATTTCATATGCAACTTATTAGGAAATTTACTGGACATACAAGCTGAGAAATATAAAGGAGAGACAAGGTATACAGAGAAATTTGATGGAGATTTTTGAAAGGTAGCAATGTTGGGAAACCAGCAGCAAAATTTTATGGGAAAGAAGCAGCAAAATTTGATGGAGATATGCTATTTCATATGCAACTTATTAGGAAATTTACTGGACATACAAGCTGAGAAATTTAAAGGAGAGACAAGGTATACAGAGAAATTTGATGGGGATTTATGAAAGGTAGGAATGTTGGGAAAGAAGCAGCAAAATTTGATGGAGATATGCTATTTCATATGCAACTTATTGGGAAATTTACTGGACATACAGGCTGAGAAATTTAAAGGAGAGACAAGATATACAGAGAAATATGATAGAGATTTTTGAAAGGTGGGAATGTTGGGAAAGAAGCAATAGAATTTTATGGAGATAAGCTATTTCATATACAACTTATTGGGAAACTTACTGGACATACAAGCTGAGAAATTTAAAGGAGAGACAAGGTATACAGAGAAATTTGATGGAGATTTTTGACAGGTAGGAATGTTGGGAGAGAAGCAGCAAAATTTGATGGAGATATGCTATTTCATATGCAACTTATTGGGAAATTTACTAGACATACAAGCTGAGAAATTTAAAGTAGAGACAAGGTATACAGAGAAATTTGATGGAGATTTTTGAAAGGTAGGAATGTAGGGAAAAAGGCAGCAAAATTTGATGGGAAAGAAGCAGCAAAATTTGATGTGAAAGAAGCAGGAAAATTTGATGTAGATATGCTATTTCATATGCAACTTATTGGGAAATTTACTGGACATTCAAGCTGAGAAATTTAAAGGAGAAACAAGGTATACAGAGAATTTTGATGGAGATTTTTGAAAGATAGGAATGTTGGGAAAGAATCAGCAAAATTTGATGGGAAAGAACCAGCAAAATATCATGGAGATATGCTATTTCATATGCAATTTATTGGAAATTTATTGGACATACAAGCTGAGAAATTTAAAGGAGAGACAAGGTATACAGTGAAATTTGATGGAGATTTTTAAAAGGTAGGAATGTTAGGAAAGAAGCAGCAAAATTTGATGGAGATATACTATTTCATATGCAACTTAATGGGAAATTTACTGGACATACAAGCTTAGAAATTTAAAGGAGAGACAAGGTATACAGAGAAATTTGATGGAGATTTTTGAAAGGTAGGAATGTTGGGAAAGAATCAGCAAAATTTGATGGGAAAGAAGCAGCAAAATTTCATGGAGATATACTATTTCATATGCAATTTATTGGGAAATTTATTTGGACATACAAGCTGAGAAATTTAAATGAGAGACAAGGTATACAGAGAAATTTGATGGAGATTTTTGAAAGGTAGAAATGTTGAGAAAGAATCAGCAAAATTGATGAGAAAGAAGCAGCAAAATTTGATGGAGATATGCTATTTCATATACAACTTATTGGGAAATTTACTGGATATACAAGCTGAGAAATTTAAAGGAGAGACAAGGCATACAGAGAAATTTGATGGAGATTTTTGAAAGGTAGGAATGTTGGGAAATAAGCAGCAAAATTTGATGGGAAAGAAGCAGCAAAATTTGATGGAGATATGCTATTTCATATGCAACTTATTGGGAAATTTACTGGACGTACAAGCTGAGAAATTTAAAAGAGAGACGAGGTATACAGAGAAATTTGATGGAGATTTTTGTAAGGTAGGAATGTTGGGAAAGAAGAAGCAAAATTTGATGGGAAAGAAGCAGCAAAATTTGATGGAGATATGCTATTTCATATGCAACTTATTGGGAAATTTACTGGACATACAAGCTGAGAGATTTAACGGAGAGACAAGGTATACAGAGAAATTTGATGGAGATTTTTGAAAGGTAGGAATGTTGGGAAAGAAGCAGCAAAATTTGATGGGAAAAAAGCAGCAAAATTTGATGGAGATATAGTATTTCATATGCAACTTATTGTGAAATTTACTGGACATACAAGCTGAGAAATTTAAAGGAGAGACAAGGTATACAGAGAAATTTGATGGAGATTTTTGAAAGGTAGGAATGTTGGGAAGGAAGCAGCAAAATTTGATTGAGATATGCTATTTCATATACAACTTATTGCGAAATTTACTGGACATACAAGCTGAGAAATTTAAAGGAGAGACAAGGTATACAGAGAAATTTGATGGAGATTTTTGAAAGTTAGGAATGTTGGGAAAGAAGCAGCAAAATTTGATAGGAAAGAAGCAGTAAAATTTGATGGAGATATACTATTTCATATGCAACTTATTGGGAAATTTACTGGACATACAAGCTGAGAAATGTAATGGAGAGACAAGGTATACAGAGAAATTTGATGGAGATTTTTGAAAGGTAGGAATGTTGGGAAAGAAGCAGCAAAATTTGATGGGAAAGAAGCAGCAAAATTTGATGGAGATATAGTATTTCATATGCAACTTATTGTGAAATTTACTGGACAGACAAGCTGAGAAATTTAAAGGAGAGACAAGGTATACAGAGAAATTTGATGGAGATTTTTGAAAGGTAGGAATGTTGGGAAAGAAGCAGCAAAATTTGATGGGAAAGAAGCAGCAAAATTTGATGGAGATGTGCTATTTCATATGGAACTTATTGGGAAATTTACTGGACATACAAGCTGAGAAATATAAAGGAGAGACAAGGTATACAGAGAAATTTGATGGAGATTTTTGAAAGGTAGGAATGTTGGGAAACCAGCAGCAAAATTTGATGGGAAAGAAGCAGCAAAATTTGATGGAGATATGCTATTTCATATGCAACTTATTAGGAAATTTACTGGACATACAAGCTGAGAAATTTAAAGGAGAGACAAGGTATACAGAGAAATTTGATGGGGATTTATGAAAGGTAGGAATGTTGGGAAAGAAGCAGCAAAATTTGATGGAGATATGCTATTTCATATGCAACTTATTGGAAAATTTACTGGACATACAAGCTGAAAAATTTAAAGGAGAGACAAGGTATACAGAGAAATTTGATGGAGATTTTTGAAAGGTAGGAATATTGGGAAAGAAGCAGCAAAATTTGATGGGAAAGAAGCAGCAAAATTTTATGGGAAAGAAGCAGTAAAATTTGATGGAGATATGCTATTTCATATGCAACTTCTTGGGAAATTTACTGGACATACAAGCTGAGAAATTTAAAGGAGAGACAAGGTATACAGAGAAATTTGATGGAGATTTTTGAAAGGTAGGAATGTCGGGAAAGAAGCAGCAAAATTTGATGGGAAAGAAGCAGCAAAATTTGATGGAGATATGCTATTTCATATGCAACTTATTGGGAAATTTACTGGACATACAAGCTGAGAAATTTAAAGGAGAGACAAGGTATACAGAGAAATTTGATGGGGATTTATGAAAGGTAGGAATGTTGGGAAAGAAGCAGCAAAATTTGATGGAGATATGCTATTTCATATGCAACTTATTGGGAAATTTACTGGACATTCAAGCTGAGAAATTTAAAGGAGAGACACGGTATTGAGAGAAGTTTGATGGAGATTTTTGAAAGGTAGGAATGTTGGGAAAGAAGCATGAAAATTTGATGGGAAAGAAGCAGGAAAATTTGATGGGAAAGAAGCAGCAAAATTTGATGGAGATATATTATTTATATAGAGTGAGTTTTAGAGAGTTTGGGAGTTGGGGAGGGAGTTTTAGTGAGTTGGAGAGTGAGTTTAAGGGCTGGGAGTTAGTTTTGGTGAGTTGGAGAGAGTGAGTCGTAGTGAGTTGGAGAGTTGGGGAGGGAGTTTAAGTGAGTTGGAGAGTGGGAGTGAGTTGTAGTGAGTTGGAGAGTTGGCAGTGAGTTTTAGTGAGTTTGAGAGTTGAGAGTGAGTTTTAGTGAGTTGGAGAGTGAGTTTCAGAGTTGAGAGTGAGTTTTAGTGAGTTGAAGAGTGAGTTTGAGAGTTGGAGAGTGAGTTTTAGTGAGTTGGAGAGTGAGTTTTAGTGAGTTGGAGAGTTGGGGAGGCAGTTTTAGTGAGTATGAGAGTTGAGAGTGAGTTTTAGTGAGTTGGAGAGTGAGTTTTAGTGAGTTGGAGAGTTGGGGCGGCAGTTTTAGTGAGTATGAGAGTTGAGAGTGAGTTTTAGTGAGTTGGAGAGTGAGTTTTAGGAAGTTGGAGAGTTGAGAGTTAGTTTTAGTGAGTTGGAGAGTGAGTTTGAGAGTTGAGAGTGAGTTTTAGTGAGTTGGAGAGTGAGTTTTAGTGAGTTGGAGAGTTGGGGAGGGAGTTTTAGTGAGTTGGAGAGTGGGGAGTGAGTTGTAGTGAATTGGAGAGTTGGGCGTGAAATTTAGTAAGTTTGAGAGTTGAGAGTGAGTTTTAGAAAGTTGGAGAGTGAGTTTTAGAAAGTTGGAGAGTTGAGAGTGAGTTTTAGTGAGTTGGAGAGTGAGTTTGAGAGTTAAGAGTGAGTTTTAGTGAGTTGGAGAGTGAGTTTTAGTGAATTGTAGAGTTGGTGAGGGAGTTTTAGTGAGTTTGAGAGTTGGGGATTGAGTTTTAGTGAGTTGTAGAATTGGAGAATGAGTTTTAGTGAGTTGGAGAGTTGGGCGTGAGTTTTAGTGAGTTTGAGAGTTGAGAGTGAGTTTTAGTGAGTTGGAGAGTGAGTTTTAGTGAGTTGGAGAGTGAGTTTTAGTGAGTTGGAGTGTTGGAGAGTGAGTTTTAGTGAGGGAGTTTTAGTGAGTTTGAGAGTTAGGGATTGAGTTTTAGTGAGTTGTAGAATTGGAGAATGAGTTTTAGTGAGTTGGAGAGTGAGTTTTAGTGAGTTGGAGAGTTGGAGAGTTGGTGAGGGAGTTTTAGTGAGTTTGAGAGTTAGGGATTGAGTTTTAGTGAGTTGTAGAATTGGAGAATGAGTTTTAGTGAGTTGGAGAGTGAGGTTTAGTGAGTTTGAGAGTTGGGGATGGAGTTTTAGTGAGTTTGAGATTTGGGGATGGAGTTTTAGTGAGTTGGAGAGTGAGTTTGAGGGCTGGGGAGTGAGTTTTAGTGAGCTGGAGGGTGAGTTTAGTGAGCTGGAGAGTTGGGGAGGGAGTTTAAGTGAGTTGGAGAGTGGGGAGTGAGTTGTAGTGAGTTGGAGAGTTGGGGAGGCAGTTTTAGTGAGTTTGAGAGTTGAGAGTGAGTTTTAGTAAGTTGGAGAATGAGTTTGAGAGTTGAGAGTGAGTTTTAGTGGGTTGGAGAGTGAGTTTGAGAGTTGAGAGTGAGTTTTAGTGAGTTGGAGAGTGAGTTTTAGTGAGTTGGAGAGTTGAGGAGGGAGTTTTAGTGAGTTGGAGAGTTGGGAGTGAGTTTTAGTGAGTTGGAGAGTTGGGATTGAGTTTTAGTGAGTTTGAGAGTTGAGAGTGGGTTTAATGAGTTGGAGAGTGAGTTTTAGTGAGTTGGAGAATTGAGGAGTGAGTTTTAGTGAGTTGGAGAGTGAGTTTTAGTGAGTTGGAGAGCTGGGGAGGGAGTTTTAGTGAGTTTGAGAGTTGGGGATGGAGTTTTAGTGAGTTGGAGAGTGAGTTTGAGGGCTGGGTAGTGACTTTTAGTGATTTGGAGAGTTGGGGAGTGAGTTGGAGTGCTTCTCTCTCTCTCTCATCCTTGTGCTGCATCACTCTCATTCCCATTCCCTGTAACAATCCATTCCCATTCCCCTTTGGCAATCCATCCCATTCCTGTTGAACAATCCATTCCCATTACCCTTTAACAATCCATTCCCATTCCCCCTTCAACAATCCATTCCCATTCCAATTTAGCAATCCATTCCCATTCCTGTTGAACAATTCATTCCCATTACCCTTGAACAATCCATTCCCATTACCCTTTGGCAATCCAATCCCATTCCTGTTGAACAATCCATTCCCATTACCCTTTAGCAATCCATTCCTATTCCCCTTGAACTATCCATTCCCATTCCTGTTGAACAATCCATTCCCATTCCCCTTTAGCAATCCATTCCTATTCCCCTTGAACTATCCATTCCCATTCCTGTTGAACAATCCATTCCCATTCCCCTTTAGCAATCCATTCCCATTCCCTTGAACTATCCATTCCCATTGCTGTTGAACAATCCATTCCCATTACCCTTTAGCAATCCATTCCTATTCCCCTTGAACTATCCATTCCCATTCCTGTTGAACAATCCATTCCCATTCCCCTTTAGCAATCCATTCCTATTCCCCTTGAACTATCCATTCCCATTCCTGTTGAACAATCCATTCCCATTCCCCTTTAGCAATCCATTCCCATTCCCCTTTAGCAATTCATTCCCATTCCCCTTTAGCAATCCATTCCCATTCCCCTTTAACAATCCATTCCCATTCCTGTTGAACAATCCATTCCCATTACCCTTTAGCAATCCATTCCCATTCCTGTTGAACAATCCATTCCCATTCCCCTTTAGCAGTCCATTCCCATTCCCCTTGAACTATCCATTCCCATTCCTGTTGAACAATCCATTCCCATTCCCCTTTAGCAATCCATTCAAAATCTCTCCATGAAACAAAGAAGAAGAAGAAGAAGAAATGCTTGCTGTGATATTATAGGGTCTGTGCTCCTTAACAGACTCTGTTACTTAACAGAAATCTGTAAAATAATAAAGTGTATAAAGAGCTTCTTTGTTCCTTAACAGACTTTGTTCCTTATCATAACTTTAGAAAGTATTCAAGTAGAGGCTCTAAAGTAGGGTCTGTGCTCCTTAACAGACATTGTCACCTATCAGAAAGCTGGGTCATAAAGTGTCTGTTAAGCAGAGATGCTAGTTCCTATCCTACGTTGAATATCATGAGAGAAAATAGAAGGAAAATGAAGAAAAATATAAAATTTATACTGAACACTCACCATCATCATCATCTTGTTGAGGTCCTTCAGTGGAGGATTCTTCCAAATCTGCAAAGAGTAACAGACAGGGAATGAGTTGGGTGTGCAACATTGCAGAACAGACTTGTCACTTGCAATGATCTGTCTTATAAACACTTTTATTGTGTTTACAGCGAAAACAGCAAAAAGCTTTCATTCTACCCTACGAGACCCTTCCAGACAGCACAGTGTTCCTTGATTGCCCCAAATCCTCACAAAATACCTTGACGTTACACTAAAAAATCCTTCCTCATGGCAAGATGCTTCAAGACTAGCCTGAAAATCTAAGAAAAAGCTCTCATACTACCCTCCGAGACCCCTCTAGACAGCACAATGTTCCAAGACTACCCCAAAGTATCACAAAATACCTTCACGTTACACTAAAAAATCCTTCCTCATAGCAAGATGCTTCAAGACTAGCCTGAAAATCTAAGAAAAGGCTCTCATACTACCCTCTGAGACCCCTCTAGACAGCACAATGTTCCAAGACTACCCCAAAGTATCACAAAATACTTTGACGTTACACTAAAAAATCCTTCCTCATGGCACGATGCTTCGAGACTAGCCTGAAAATCTAAGAAAAAGCTCTCATACTACCCCCCGAGACCCCTCTAGACAGCACAATGTTCCAAGACTACCCCAAAGTATCACAAAATACCTTGACGTTACACTAAAAAATCCTTCCTCATGGCACGATGCTTCAAGACTAGCCTGAAAATCTAAGAAAAAGCTCTCATACTACCCTCCGAGACCCCTCTAGACAGCACAATGTTCCAAGACTACCCCAAAGTATCACAAAATACCTTCACATTACACTAAAAAATCCTTCCTCATGGCACGATGCTTCAAGACTAGCCTGAAAATCCAAGAAAAAGCTCTCATACTACCCTACGAGACCCTTCCAGACACCACAATGTTCATGGATTGCCCCAAAGTATCACAAAATACCTTGACGTTAGACTAAAAAATCCTTCCTCATGGCAAGATGCTTCAAGACTAGCCTGAAAACATAAGAAAAAGCTTTCATACTACCCTACGAGACCCTTCCAGACAGCACAATGTTCATGGATTGCCCCAAACCCTCACAAAATACCTTGACGTTACACTAAAAAATCCTTCCTCATGGCAAGATGCTTCAAGACTAACCTGAAAATCTAAGAAAAAGCTCTCATACTACCTTCCGAGACCCCTCTAGACAGCACAATGTTCCAAGACTACCCCAAAGTATCACAAAATACCTTGACGTTACACTAAAAAATCCTTCCTCATGGCACGATGCTTCAAGACTAGCCTGAAAATCTAAGAAAAAGCTCTCATAAGACCCTCTGAGACCCCTCTAGACAGCACAATGTTCCAAGACTACCCCAAAGTATCACAAAATACCTTGACGTTACACTAAAAAATCCTTCCTCATGGCACGATGCTTCAAGACTAGCCTGAAAATCTAAGAAAAAGCTCTCATAAGACCCTCCGAGACCCCTCTAGACAGCACAATGTTCCAAGACTACCCCAAAGTATCACAAAATACCTTCACATTACACTAAAAAATACTTCCTCATGGCACGATGACTTCAAGACTAGCCTGAAAATCTAAGAAAAAGTTCTCATACTACCCTCCGAGACCCCTCTAGAAAGCACAATGTCCCAAGACTACCCCAAAGTATCACAAAATACCTTGACGTTACACTAAAAAATCCTTCCTCATGGCACGATGCTTCAAGACTAGCCTGAAAATCTAAGAAAAAGAACTCATACTACCCTACGAAACCCCTCTAGACAGCACAATGTTCCAAGACTACCCCAAAGTATCACAAAATACCTTGACGTTAGACTAAAAAATCCTTCCTCATGGCACGATGCTTCAAGACTAGCCTGAAAACCTAAGAAAAAGCTTTCATACTACCCTACGAGACCCTTCCAGACAGCACAATGTTCATGGATTGCCCCAAACCCTCACAAAATACCTTGTCCTTACACTAAAAAATCATTCCTCATGGCACGATGCTTCAAAACTAGCCTGAAAATCTAAGAAAAAGCTCTCATACTACCCTCCAAGACCCCTCTAGACAGTACAATGTTCCAAGACTACCCTAAAGTATCACAAAATACCTTGACGTTACACTAAAAAATCCTTCCTCATGGCACGATGCTTCAAGACTAGCCTGAAAATCTAAGAAAAAGCTCTCATAATACCCTCCGAGACCCCTCTAGACAGCACAATGTTCCAAGACTACCCCAAAGTATCACAAAATACCTTGACGTTACACTAAAAAATCCTTCCTCATGGCACGATGCTTCAAGACTAGCCTGAAAATCTAAGAAAAAGCTCTCATACTACCCTCCAAGACCCCTCTAGACAGTACAATGTTCCAAGACTACCCTAAAGTATCACAAAATACCTTGACATTACACTAAAAAATCCTTCCTCATGGCACGATGCTTCAAGACTAGCCTGAAAATCTAAGAAAAAGCCCTCATACTACCCTACCAGACCCCTCTAGACAGCACAATGTTCCAAGACTACCCCAAAGTATCACAAAATACCTTGACGTTACACTAAAAAATCCTTCCTCATGGCAAGATGCTTCAAGACTAGCCTGAAAATCTAAGAAAAAGCTCTCATACTACCTTCCGAGACCCCTCTAGACAGCACAATGTTCCAAGACTACCGCAAACCATCACAAAATACCTTGACGTTATACTAAAAAATCCTTCCTCATGGCACGATGCTTCAAGACTAGCCTGAAAATCTAAGAAAAAGCTCTCATACTACCCTACGAGACCCTTCCAGACAGAACAATGTTCATGGATTGCCCCAAACCCTCACAAAATACCTTGACCTTACACTAAAAAATCCTTCCTCATGGCACGATGCTTCAAGACTATCCTGGAAACATAGGAAAAAGCTTTCATACTACCCTACGAGAACCTTCCAGACAGCACAATGTTCATAGATTGCCCCAAACCCTCACAAAATACCTTGACCTTACACTAAAAAATCCTTCCTCATGGCACGATGCTTCAAGACTATCCTGAACACATAAGATAAAGCTTTCGTACTACCCTGCGAGACCCTTCCAGACAGCACAATGTTCATGGATTGCCCCAAACCCTCACAAAATACCTTGACGTTACACTAAAAAATCCTTCCTCATGGCACGATGCTTCAAGACTAGCCTGAAAACCTAAGAAAAAGCTTTCATACTACCCTACGAGACCCTTCCAGACAGCACAATGTTCATGGATTGCCCCAAACCCTCACAAAATACCTTGACATTACAATAAAAAATCCTTCCTCATGGCACGATGCTTCAAGACTATCCTGAAAACGTAAGGAAAAGCTTTCATACTACCCTACGAGACCCTTCCAGACAGCACAATGTTCATGGATTGCCCCAAACCCTCAAAAAATACCTTGACGTTACACTAAAAAATCCTTCCTCATGGCACTATGCTTCAAGACTAGCCTGGAAATCTAAGAAGAAGCTTTCATACTACCCTACGAGACCCTTCCAGACAGCACAGTGTTCATGGATTGCCCCAAACCCTCACAAAATACCTTGATATTACAATAAAAAATCCTTCCTCATGGCACGATGCTTCAAGACTACCCTCAAAACCTAAGAAAAAGCTTTCATACTACCCTACGAGACCCTTCCAGACAGCACAATGTTCAAGGATTGCCCCAAACCCTCACAAAATACCTTGACGTTACACTAAAAGGTCCTTCCTCATGGCACGATGCTTCAAGACTAGCCTGAAAATCATAAGAAAAAGCTTTCATACTACCCTACGAGACCCTTCCAGACAGCACAATGTTCATGGATTGCCCCAAACACTCACAAAATACCTTGATGTTAAACTAAAAAATCCTTCCTCATGGCACGATGCTTGAAGACTAGCCTGAAAATCTAAGAAAGAGCTTTCATACTACCCTACGAGACCCTTCCAGACAGCACAATGTTCATGGATTGCCCCAAACACTCACAAAATACCTTGATATTAAACTAAAAAATCCTTCCTCATGGCACGATGCTTGAAGACTAGCCTGAAAATCTAAGAAAAAGCTTTCATACTACTCTACGAGACCCCTCCAGACAGCACAATGTTCCAAGACTACCCCAAATTATCACAAAATACCTTGACGTTACACTAAAAAATCCTTCCTCATGGCACGATGCTTCAAGACTATCCTGAAAATCTAAGAAAAAGCTCTCATACTACCCTCCGAGACCCCTCTAGACAGCACAATGTTGCAAGACTATCCCAAAGTATCACAAAATACCTTGACGTTACACTAAAAACTCCTTCCTCATGGCACGATGCTTCAAGACTAGCCTGAAAATCTAAGAAAAAGCTCTCATACTACCCTACGAGACCCCTCTAGACAGCACAATATTCCAAGACTACCCCAAAGTATCAAAAAATACCTTAACGTTACACTAAAAAATCCTTCCTCATGGCACGATGCTTCAAGACTAGCCTGAAAATCTAAGAAAAAGCTTTCATACTACCCTGCCAGACCCTTCCAGACAGCACAATGTTCATGGATTGCCCCAAACCCTCACAAAATACCTTGACGTTACACTGAAAAATCCTTCCTCATGGCATGATGCTTCAAGACTATCCTGAAATCATAAGAAAAAGCTTTCATACTACCCTACGAGACCCTTCCAGACAGCACAATGTTCATGGATTGCCCCAAACCCTCACAAAATACCTTGACACTACACTGAAAAATCCTTCCTCATGGCACGATGCTTCAAGACTATCCTCAAATCATAAGAAAAAGCTTTCATACTACCCTACGAGACCCTTCCAGACAGCACAGTGTTCATGGATTGCCCCAAACCCTCACAAAATACCTTGACGTTACACTAAAAAATCCTTCCTCATGGCATGATGCTTCAAGACTAGCCTGAAAATCTGAGAAAAAGCTTTCATACTACCCTACCAGACCCTTCCACACAGCACAATGTTCATGGATTGCCCCAAACCCTCACAAAATACCTTGACCTTAAACTAAAAAATCCTTCCTCATGGCACGATGCTTCAAGACTATCCTGAAATCATAAGAAAATGCTTTCATATTACCCTACGAGACCCTTCCAGACAGCAGTGTTCATGGATTGCCCCAAACCCTCACAAAATACCTTGACGTTACACTAAAAAATCCTTCCTCATGGCACGATGCTTCAAGACTATCAAGGAATCATAAGAAAAAGCTTTCATACTACCCTACAAGACCCTTCCAGACAGCATAATGTTCATGGATTGCCCCAAACCCTCACAAAATACCTTGACCTTAAAATAAAAAATCCTTCCTCATGGCACAATGCTTCAAGACTATCCTGAAATCATAAGCAAAAGCTTTCATACTACCCTACGAGACCCTTCCAGACAGCACAATGTTCATGGATTGCCCCAAATCCTCACAAAATACCTTGAGGTTACACTAAAAAATCCTTCCTCATGGCACGATGCTTCAAGACTATCCTGAAATCATAAGAAAAAACTTTCATACTACCCTACGAGACCCTTCCAGACAGCACAATGTTCATGGATTGCCCCAAACCCTCACAAAATACCTTGAACTTAAACTAAAAAATCCTTCCTCATGGCACGATGCTTCAAGACTATCCTGAAATCATAAGCAAAAGCTTTCATACTACCCTACCAGACCCTTCCAGACAGCACAATGTTCATGGATTGCCCCAAATCCTCACAAAATACCTTGAGGTTACACTAAAAAATCCTTCCTCATGGCACGATGCTTCAAGACTATCCTGAAATCATAAGAAAAAACTTTCATACTACCCTACGAGACCCTTCCAGACAGCACAATGTTCATGGATTGCCCCAAACCCTCACAAAATACCTTGACCTTAAACTAAAAAATCCTTCCTCATGGCACGATACTTCAAGACTATCCTGAAATCATAAGAAAAAGCTTTCATACTACCCTACGAGACCCTTCCAGACACCACAATGTTCATGGATTGCCCCAAATCCTCACAAAATACATTGATGATACACTAAAAACTCCTTCCTCATGGCATGATGCTTCAAGACTATCCTGAAAACTTAAGAAAAAGCTTTCATACTACCCTACGAGACCCTTCCAGGCAGCACAATGTTCATGGATTGCCCCAAACCCTCACAAAATAATTTGACGTTACACTAAAAAATCCTTCCTCATGGCACGATGCTTCAAGACTATCCTGAAAACTTAAGAAAAAGCTTTCATATTACCCTACGAGACCCTTCCAGACAGCACTGTGTTCATGGATTGCCCCAAACCCTCACAAAATAATTTGACGTTACACAGAAAAATCCTTCCTCATGGCACGATGCTTCAAGACTATCCTGAAGACATAAGAAAAACCTTTCATATTACCATACGAGACCCTTCCAGACAGCACAATGTTCATGGATTGCCCCAAACCCTCACAAAATACCTTGACGTTGCACTAAAAAATCCTTTCTCATGGCACGATGCTTCAAGACTATCCTGAAATCATAAGAAAAAGCTTTCATACTACCCTACCAGACCCTTCCAGACAGCACAATGTTCATGGATTGCCCCAAACCCTCACAAAATACCTTGATGTTACACTGAAAACTCCTTCCTCATGGCACGATGCTTCAAGACTATCCTGAAATCATAAGAAAAAGCTTTCATACTACCCTACCAGACCCTTCCAGACAGCACAATGTTCATGGATTGCCCTAAACCCTCACAAAATACCTTGACATTACACTGAAAACTCCTTCCTCATGGCACGATGCTTCAAGACTATCCTGAAATCATAAGAAAAAGCTTTCATACTACCCTACGAGACCCTTCCAGACAGCACAGTGTTCATGGATTGCCCCAAACCCTCACAAAATACCTTGACGTTACGCTAAAAAATCCTTCCTCATGGCATGATGCTTCAAGACTAGCCTGAAAATCTAAGAAAAAGCTTTCATACTACCCTACGAGACCCTTCCAGACAGCACAGTGTTCATGGATTGCCCCAAACCCTCACAAAATACCTTGACGTTACACTAAAAAATCCTTCCTCATGGCACGATGCTTCAAGACTATCCTGAAATCATAAGAAAAAGCTTTCATACTACCCTACGAGACCCTTCCAGACAGCACAATGTTCATGGATTGCCCCAAACCCTCACAAAATACCTTGATGTTACACTAAAAACTCCTTCCTCATGGCACGATGCTTCAAGACTATCCTGAAATCATAAAAAAAAAGCTTTCATACTACCCTACGAGACCCTTCCAGACAGCACAATGTTCATGGATTGCCCCAAATCCTCAGAAAATAATTTGACGTTACACTAAAAAATCCTTCCTCATGGCACGATGCTTCAAGACTAGCCTGAAAATCTAAGAAAAAGCTCTCATACTACCCTACGAGACCCCTCTAGACAGCAAAATGTTCCAAGACTACCCCAAAGTATCAAAAAATACCTTGACGTTACACAAAAAAATCCTTCCTCATGGCACGATGCTTCAAGGCTAGCCTGAAAACGTAAGAAAAAGCTTTCATACTACCCTACCAGACCCTTCCAGACAGCACAATATTCATGGATTGCCCCAAACCCTCACAAAATACCTTGACGTTACACTGAAAAATCCTTCCTCATGGCACGATGCTTCAAGACTATCCTGAAATCATAAGAAAAAGCTTTCATACTACCCTACGAGACCCTTGCAGACAGCACAGTGTTCATGGATTGCCCCAAACCCTCACAAAATACCTTGACATTACACTAAAAAATCCTTCCTCATGGCACGATGCTTCAAGACTATCCTGAAATCATAAGAAAAAGCTTTCATACTACCCTACCAGACCCTTCCAGACACCACAATGTTCATGGATTGCCCCAAACCCTCACAAAATACCTTGATGTTACACTAAAAACTCCTTCCTCATGGCATGATGCTTCAAGACTATCCTGAAATCATAAAAAAAAGCTTTCATACTACCCTACGAGACCCTTCCAGACAGCACAATGTTCATGGATTGCCCCAAACCCTCAGAAAATAATTTGACGTTACACTAAAAAATCCTTCCTCATGGCACGATGCTTCAAGACTATCCTGAAGACATAAGAAAAAGCTTTCATATTACCCTACGAGACCCTTCCAGACAGCACAATGTTCATGGATTGCCCCAAACCCTCACAAAATACCTTGACGTTATACTAAAAAATCCTTCCTCATGGCACGATGCTTCAAGACTATCCTGAAAACCTAAGAAAAAGCTTTCATACTACCGTACGAGACCTTTCCAGACAGCACAATGTTCATGGATTGCCCCAAACCCTCACAAAATACCTTGACTTTACACTAAAAAATCCTTCCTCATGGCACGATGCTTCAAGACTATCCTGAAAACTTAAGAAAAAGCTTTCATACTACCCTACGAGACCCTTCCAGACAGCACAATGTTCATGGATTGCCCCAAACCCTCACAAAATACCTTCACTTTACACTAAAAAATCCTTCCTCAAGGCACGATGCTTCAAGACTATCCTGAAGACATAAGAAAAAGCTTTCATATTACCCTACGAGACCCTTCCATTCAGCACAATGTTCATGGATTGCCCCAAACCCTCACAAAATACCTTGACTTTGCACTAAAAATCCTTCCTCATGGCACGATGCTTCAAGACTATCCTAAAAACTTAAGAAAAAGCTTTCATACTACCCTACGAGACCCTTCCAGACAGCACAATGTTCATGGATTGCCCCAAACCCTCACAAAATAATTTGACGTTACACTAAAAAATCCTTCCTCATGGCACGATGCTTCAAGACTATCCTGAAGACATAAGAAAAAGCTTTCATATTACCCTACGACACCCTTCCAGACAGCACAATGTTCATGGATTGCCCCAAACCCTCACAAAATACCTTGACGTTATACAAAAAAATCCTTCCTCATGGCACGATGCTTCAAGACTATCCTGAAAACCTAAGAAAAAGCTTTCATATTACCCTACGAGACCATTCCAGACAGCACAATGTTCATGGATTGCCCCAAACCCTCACAAAATACCTTGACGTTACAATAAAAAATCCTTCCTCATGGCACGATGCTTCAAGACTATCCTGAAAACTTAAGAAAAAGCTTTCATACTACCCTACGAGACCCTTCCAGACAGCACATTGTTCATGGATTGCCCCAAAGCCTCACAAAATACCTTGACATTACACTAAAAAATCCTTCCTCATGGCACGATGCTTCAAGACTATCCTGAAAACATAAGAAAAAGCTTTCATACTACCCTATGAGACCCTTCCAGACAGCACAATGTTCATGGATTGCCCCAAACCCTCACAAAATACCTTGACGTTACACTAAAAAATCCTTCCTCATGGCACGATGCTTCAAGACTATCCTGAAAACTTAAGAAAAAGCTTTCATACTACCCTATGAGACCCTTCCAGACAGCACAATGTTCATGGATTGCCCCAAACCCTCACAAAATACCTTGATATTACATTAAAAAATCCTTCCTCATGGCACGATGCTTCAAGACTATCCTGAAAACTTAAGAAAAAGCTTTCATACTACCCTACGAGACCCTTCCAGACAGCACAATGTTCATGGATTGCCCCAAACCCTCACAAAATACCTTGACGTTACACTAAAAAATCCTTCCTCATGGCACGATGCTTCAAGACTATCCTGAAAACTTAAGAAAAAGCTTTCATACTACCCTATGAGACCCTTCCAGACAGCACAATGTTCATGGATTGCCCCAAACCCTCACAAAATACCTTGATATTACATTAAAAAATCCTTCCTCAAGGCACGATGCTTCACTACTATCCTGAAAACTTAAGAAAAAGCTTTCATACTACCCTACGAAACCCTTCCAGACAGCGCAATGTTCATGGATTGCCCCAAACCCTCACAAAATACCTTGACGTTACACTAAAAAATCCTTCCTCATGGCACGATGCTTCAAGACTAGCCTGAAAACTTAAGAAAAAGCTTTCATACTACCCTACGAGACCCTTCCAGACAGCACAATGTTCATAGATTGACCCAAACCCTCACAAAATACCTTGATGTTACACTAAAAAATCCTTCCTCATGGCACGATGCTTCAAGACTATCCTGAAAACATAAGTAAAAGCTTTCATAATACCCTACGAGAACATTCCAGACAGCACAATGTTCATGGATTGCCCCAAACCCTCACAAAATACCTTGATGTTACACTAAAAAATCCTTCCTCATGGCACGATGCTTCAAGACTATCCTGAAAACCTAAGAAAAAGCTTTCATACTACCCTACCAGACCCTTCCAGACAGCACAATGTTCATGGATTGCCCCAAACCCTCACAAAATACCTTGACGTTACACTGAAAAATCCTTCCTCATGGCACGATGCTTCAAGACTATCCTGAAATCATAAGAAAAAGCTTTCATACTACCCTACGAGACCCTTCCAGACAGCACAATGTTCATGGATTGCCCTAAACCCTCACAAAATACCTTGACATTACACTGAAAACTCCTTCCTCATGGCACGATGCTTCAAGACTATCCTGAAATCATAAGAAAAAGCTTTCATACTACCCTACCAGACCCTTCCAGACAGCACAGTGTTCATGGATTGCCCCAAACCCTCACAAAATACCTTGACATTACACTAAAAAATCCTTCCTCATGGCACGATGCTTGAAGACTATCCTGAAATCATAAGAAAAAGCTTTCATACTACCCTACCAGACCCTTCCAGACACCACAATGTTCATGGATTGCCCCAAACCCTCACAAAATACCTTGACATTACACTAAAAAATCCTTCCTCATGGCACGATGCTTCAAGACTATCCTGAAATCATAAAAAAAAGCTTTCATACTACCCTACGAGACCCTTCCAGACAGCACAATGTTCATGGATTGCCCCAAACCCTCACAAAATAATTTGACGTTACACTAAAAAATCCTTCCTCATGGCACGATGCTTCAAGACTATCCTGAAGACATAAGAAAAAGCTTTCATATTACCCTACGAGACCCTTCCAGACAGCACAATGTTCATGGATTGCCCCAAACCCTCACAAAATACCTTGACGTTATACTAAAAAATCCTTCCTCATGGCACGATGCTTCAAGACTATCCTGAAAACTTAAGAAAAAGCTTTCATACTACCGTACGAGACCTTTCCAGACAGCACAATCTTCATGGATTGCCCCAAACCCTCACAAAATACCTTCACTTTGCACTAAAAAATCCTTCCTCATGGCACGATGCTTCAAGACTATCCTGAAAACTTAAGAAAAAGCTTTCATACTACCCTACGAGACCCTTCCAGACAGCACAATGTTCATGGATTGCCCCAAACCCTCACAAAATACCTTGACTTTACACTAAAAAATCCTTCCTCATGGCACGATGCTTCAAGACTATCCTGAAGACATAAGAAAAAGCTTTCATATTACCCTACGAGACCCTTCCAGACAGCACAATGTTCATGGATTGCCCCAAACCCTCACAAAATACCTTGACTTTGCACTAAAAAATCCTTCCTCATGGCACGATGCTTCAAGACTATCCTGAAAACTTAAGAAAAAGCTTTCATACTACCCTACGAGACCCTTCCAGACAGCACAATGTTCATGGATTGCCCCAAACCCTCACAAAATTATTTGACGTTACACTAAAAAATCCTTCCTCATGGCACGATGCTTCAAGACTATCCTGAAGACATAAGAAAAAGCTTTCATACTACCCTACGAGACCCTTCCAGACAGCACAATGTTCATGGATTGCCCCAAACCCTCACAAAATACCTTGACGTTATACTAAAAAATCCTTCCTCATGGCACGATGCTTCAAGACTATCCTGAAAACCTAAGAAAAAGCTTTCATATTACCCTACGAGACCATTCCAGACAGCACAATGTTCATGGATTGCCCCAAACCCTCACAAAATACCTTGACGTTACACTAAAAAATCCTTCCTCATGGCACGATGCTTCAAGACTATCCTGAAAACCTAAGAAAAAGCTTTCATACTACCCTACGAGACCCTTCCAGACAGCACAATGTTCATAGATTGCCCCAAACCCTCACAAAATACCTTCTTGTTACAATAAAAAATCCTTCCTCATGGCACGATGCTTCAAGACTATCCAGAAAACTTAAGAAAAAGCTTTCATACTACCTTACGAGACCCTTCCAGACAGCACAATGTTCATAGATTGCCCCAAACCCTCACAAAATACCTTGACGTTACACTAAAAAATCCTTCCTCATGGCACGATGCTTCAAGACTATCCCGAAAACTTAAGAAAAAGCTTTCATACTACCCTACGAGACCCTTCCAGACAGCACATTGTTCATGGATTGCCCCAAACCCTCACAAAATACCTTGACATTACACTAAAAAATCCTTCCTCATGGCACGATGCTTCAAGACTATCCTGAAAACTTAAGAAAAAGCTTTCATACTACCCTATGAGACCCTTCCAGACAGCACAATGTTCATGGATTGCCCCAAACCCTCACAAAATACCTTGACGTTACACTAAAAAATCCTTCCTCATGGCACGATGCTTCAAGACTATCCTGAAAACTTAAGAAAAAGCTTTCATACTACCCTACCAGACCCTTCCAGACAGCACAATGTTCATGGATTGCCCCAAACCCTCACAAAATACCTTGATATTACACTAAAAAATCCTTCCTCATGGCACGATGCTTCAAGACTATCCTGAAAACTTAAGAAAAAGCTTTCATACTACCCTACGAGACCCTTCCAGACAGCACGATGTTCATGGATTGCCCCAAACCCTCACAAAATACCTTGACGTTACACTAAAAAATCCTTCCTCATGGCACGATGCTTCAAGACTATCCTGAAAACTTAAGAAAAAGCTTTCATACTACCCTATGAGACCCTTCCAGACAGCACAATGTTCATGGATTGCCCCAAACCCTCACAAAATACCTTGATATTACATTAAAAAATCCTTCCTCATGGCACGATGCTTCAAGACTATCCTGAAAACTTAAGAAAAAGCTTTCATACTACCCTACGAGACCCTTCCAGACAGCACAATGTTCATGGATTGCCCCAAACCCTCACAAAATACCTTGACGTTACACTAAAAAATCCTTCCTCATGGCACGATGCTTCAAGACTAGCCTGAAAACGTAAGAAAAAGCTTTCATAATACCGTACGAGACCCTTATAGACAGCACAGTGTTCATGGATTGCCCCAAACCCTCACAAAATACCTTGAGGTTACACTAAAAAATCCTTCCTCATGGCACGATGCTTCAAGACTATCCTGAAATCATAAGAAAAAGCTTTCATACTACCCTACGAGACCTTTCCAGACAGTACAATGTTCATGTATTGCCCCAAACCCTCACAAAATACCTTGACGTTACACTAAAAAATCCTTCCTCATGGCACGATGCTTCAAGACTATCCTGAAAACCTAAGAAGAAGCTTTCATACTACCGTACGAGACCTTTCCAAACAGCACATTGTTCATGGATTGCCCCAAAACCTCTCAAAATACCTTGACCTTACACTAAAAAATCCTTCCTCATGGCACGATGCTTCAAGACTATCTTGAAAACCTAAGAAAAAGCTTTCATATTACCCTACGAGACCCTTCCAGACAGCACAGTGTTCATGGATTGCCCCAAACCCTCACAAAATACCTCGACGTTACATTAAAAAATCCTTCCTCATGGCACTATGCTTCAAGACTATCCTGAAAACGTAAGAAAAAGCTTTCATACTACTGTACAAGACCTTTCCAGACAGCACAATGTTCATGGATTGCCCCAAACCCTCACAAAATACCTTGACGTTGCACTAAAAAATCCTTCCTCATGGCACGATGCTTCAAGATTAGCCTGAAAACCTAAGAAAAAGCTTTCATACTACCCTACCAGACCCTTCCAGACAGCACAATGTTCATGAATTGCCCCAAACCCTCACAAAATACCTTGAGGTTACACTAAAAAATCCTTCCTCATGGCACGATGCTTCAAGACTATCCTGAAAACATAAGAAAAAGCTTTCATACTACCATACCAGACCGTTCCACACAGCACAATGTTCATGGATTGCCCCAAACCCTCACAAAATACCTTGACGTTACACTAAAAAATCCTTCCTCATGGCACGATGCTTCAAGACTATCCTGAAAACATAAGAAAAAGCTTTCATACTACCCTACCAGACCCTTCCACACAGCACAATGTTCATGGATTGTCCCAAACCCTCACAAAATACCTTGACCTTACACTAAAAAATCCTTCCTCATGGCACGATGCTTCAAGACTATCCTGAAAACATAAGAAAAAGCTTTCATACTACCCTACCAGACCCTTCCACACAGCACAATGTTCATGGATTGCCCCAAACCCTCACAAAATACCTTGACGTTACATTAAAAAATCCTTCCTCATGGCACTATGCTTCAAGACTATCCTGAAAACCTAAGAAAAAGCTTTCATACTACTGTACGAGACCTTTCCAGACAGCACAATGTTCATGGATTGCCCCAAACCCTCACAAAATACCTTGACGTTGCACTAAAAAATCCTTCTTCATGGCACGATGCTTCAAGACTATCCTGAAAACCTAAGAAAAAGCTTTCATACTACCCTACCAGACCGTTCCACACAGCACAATGTTCATGGATTGCCCAAAACCCTCACAAAATACCTTGAGGTTACACTAAAAAATCCTTCCTCATGGCACGATGCTTCAAGACTATCCTGAAAACATAAGAAAAAGCTTTCATACTACCCTACCAGACCCTTCCACACAGCACAATGTTCATGGATTGCCCCAAACCCTCACAAAATACCTTGACGTTGCACTAAAAAATCCTTCCTCATGGCACGATGCTTCAAGACTAGCATGAAAATCTAAGAAAAAGCTCTCATACTACCCTCGAAAACCCCTCTAGACAGCACAATGTTCCAAGACTACCCCAAATTATCACAAAATACCTTGACGTTACACTAAAAAATCCTTCCTCATGGCACGATGCTTCAAGACTAGCCTGAAAATCTAAGAAAAAACTCTCATACTACCCTCCGAGACCCTTCCAGACAGCACAATGTTCATGGATTGCCCCAAACCCTCACAAAATACCTTGACGTTACACTAAAAAATCCTTCCTCATGGCACGATGCTTCAAGACTATACTGAAAACATAAGAAAAAGCTTTCATACTACCCTACCAGACCCTTCCACACAGCACAATGTTCATGGATTGCCCCAAACCCTCACAAAACACATTGACCTTACACTAAAAAATCCTTCCTCATGGCACGATGCTTCAAGACTATCCTGAAAACATAAGAAAAAGCTTTCATACTACCCTACCAGACCCTTCCAGACAGCACAATGTTCATGGATTGCCCCAAACCCTCACAAAATACCTTGACGTTACACAAAAAAATCCTTCCTCATGGCACGATGCTTCAAGACTATCCTGAAAACATAAGAAAAAGCTTTCATACTACCCTACCAGACCCTTCCAGACAGCACAATGTTCATGGATTGCCCCAAACCCTCACAAAATACCTTGACGTTACACAAAAAAATCCTTCCTCATGGCACGATGCTTCAAGACTAGCCTGAAAATCTAAGAAAAAGCTCACATAATACCCTCGAATACCCCTCTAGACAGCACAATGTTTCAAGACTACCCCAAATTATCACAAAATACCTTGACGTTACACAAAAAAATCCTTCCTCATGGCACGATGCTTCAAGACTAGCCTGAAAATCTAAGAAAAAACTCTCATACTACCCTACCAGACCCTTCCAGACAGCACAATGTTCATGGATTGCCCCAAACCCTCACAAAATACCTTGACGTTACACTAAAAAATCCTTCCTCATGGCACGATGCTTCAAGACTATCCTGAAAACATAAGAAAAAGCTTTCATACTACCCTACCAGACCCTTCCAGACAGCACAATGTTCATGGATTGCCCCAAACCCTCACAAAATACCTTAACGTTGCACTAAAAAATCCTTCCTCATGGCACGATGCTTCAAGACTATCCTGAAAACATAAGAAAAAGCTTTCATACTACCCTACCAGACCCTTCCAGACAGCACAATGTTCATGGATTGCCCCAAACCCACACAAAATACCTTGACGTTACACTAAAAAATCCTTCCTCATGGCACGATGCTTCAAGACTATCCTGAAAACATAAGAAAAAGCTTTCATACTACCCTACCAGACCCTTCCAGACACCACAATGTTCATGGATTGCCCCAAACCCTCACAAAATACATTGACCTTACACTAAAAAATCCTTCCTCATGGCACGATGCTTCAAGACTAGCCTGAAAACGTAAGAAAAAGCTTTCATAATACCGTACGAGACCCTTATAGACAGCACAGTGTTCATGGATTGCCCCAAACCCTCACAAAATACCTTGAGGTTACACTAAAAAATCCTTCCTCATGGCACGATGCTTCAAGACTATCCTGAAATCATAAGAAAAAGCTTTCATACTACCCTACGAGACCCTTCCAGACAGTACAATGTTCATGTATTGCCCCAAACCCTCACAAAATACCTTGACGTTACACTAAAAAATCCTTCCTCATGGCACGATGCTTCAAGACTATCCTGAAAACATAAGAAAAAGCTTTCATACTACCCTACCAGACCCTTCCAGACACCACAATGTTCATGGATTGCCCCAAACCCTCACAAAATACATTGACCTTACACTAAAAAATCCTTCCTCATGGCACGATGCTTCAAGACTAGCCTGAAAATCTAAGAAAAAGCTCTCATACTACCCTCGAATACCCCTCTAGACAGCACAATGTTCCAAGACTACCCCAAATTATCACAAAATACCTTGACGTTACACAAAAAAATCCTTCCTCATGGCACGATGCTTCAAGACTATCCTGAAAATCTAAGAAAAAGCTTTCATACTACCCTACCAGACCCTTCCAGACAGCACAATGTTCATGGATTGCCCCAAACCCTCACAAAATACCTTGACGTTACACTAAAAAATCCTTCCTCATGGCACGATGCTTCAAGACTATCCTGAAAACATAAGAAAAAGCTTTCATACTACCCTACCAGACCCTTCCAGACAGCACAATGTTCATGGATTGCCCCAAACCCTCACAAAATACCTTGACGTTACACAAAAAAATCCTTCCTCATGGCACGATGCTTCAAGACTAGCCTGAAAATCTAAGAAAAAGCTCTCATACTACCCTCGAATACCCCTCTAGACAGCACAATGTTCCAAGACTACCCCAAATTGTCACAAAATACCTTGACGTTACACAAAAAAATCCTTCCTCATGGCACGATGCTTCAAGACTATCCTGAAAATCTAAGAAAAAACTCTCATACTACCCTACCAGACCCTTCCAGACAGCACAATGTTCATGGATTGCCCCAAACCCTCACAAAATACCTTGACGTTACACTAAAAAATCCTTCCTCATGGCACGATGCTTCAAGACTATCCTGAAAACATAAGAAAAAGCTTTCATACTACCCTACGAGACCCTTCCAGACAGCACAATGTTCATGTATTGCCCCAAACCCTCACAAAATACCTTGACGTTGCACTAAAATATCCTTCCTCATGGCACGATGCTTGAAGACTATCCTGAAAATCTAAGAAAAAGCTTTCATACTACCCTACCAGACCCTTCCAGACAGCACAATGTTCATGGATTGCCCCAAACCCTCACAAAATACCTTGCCGTTACACTAAAAAATCCTTCCTCATGGCACGATGATTCAAGACTATCCTGAAAACATAAGAAAAAGCTTTCATACTACCCTCCGAGACCCCTCTAGACAGCACAATGTTCCAAGACTACCCCAAAGTATCACAAAATACCTTAACGTTACACTAAAAAATCCTTCCTCATGGCACGATGCTTCAAGACTAGCCTGCAAATCTAAGAAAAAGCTCTCATACTACCCTCCGAGACCCCTCTAGACAGCACAATGTTCCACCACTACCCCAAAGTATCACAAAATACCTTGACGTTACACTAAAAAATCCTTCCTCATGGCACGATGCTTCAAGACTATCCTGAAAACTTAAGAAAAAGCTTTCATACTACCCTACGAGACCCTTCCAGACAGCACAATGTTCATGGATTGCCCCAAACCCTCACAAAATACCTTGATATTACACTAAAAAATCCTTCCTCATGGCACGATGCTTCAAGACTATCCTGAAAACTTAGGAAAAAGCTTTCATACTACCCTACGAGACACTTCCAGACAGCACGATGTTCATGGATTGCCCCAAACCCTCACAAAATACCTTGACGTTACACTAAAAAATCCTTCCTCATGGCACGATGCTTCAAGACTAGCCTGAAAATCTAAGAAAAAGCTCTCATACTACCCTACCAGACCCCTCTAGACAGCACAATGTTCCAAGACTACCCCAAAGTATCACAAAATACCTTGACGTTACACTAAAAAATCCTTCCTCATGGCACGATGCTTCAAGACTATCCTGAAAAAATAAGAAAAGCTTTCATACTACCCTACGAGACCCTTCCAGACAGCACAATGTTCATGGATTGCCCCAAACGCTCACAAAATACCTTGACGTTACACTAAAAACTCCTTCCTCATGGCACGATGCTTCAAGACTAGCCTGTAAATCTAAGAAAAAGCTCCCATACTACCCTCCGAGACCCCTCTGGACAGCACAATGTTCCAAGACTACCCCAAAGTATCACAAAATACTTTGACGTTACACTAAAAAATCCTTCCTCATGGCACGATGCTTCAAGACTAGCCTGAAATTCTAAGAAAAAGCTCTCATTCTACCCTCCGAGACCCCTCTAGACAGCACAATGTTCCAAGACTACCCCAAAGTATCACAAAATACCTTGACGTTACGCTAAAAAATCCTTCCTCATGGCACGATGCTTCAAGACTAGCCTGAAATTCTAAGAAAAAGCTCTCATACTACCCTCCGAGACCCCTCTAGACAGCACAATGTTCCAAGACTACCCCAAAGTATCACAAAATACCTTGCCGTTACACTAAAAAATCCTTCCTCATGGCACGATGCTTCAAGACTATCCAAAAGACATAAGAAAAAGCTTTCATATTACCCTACGAGACCCCTCTAGACAGCACAATGTTCCAAGACTACCCCAAAGTATCACAAAATACCTTGACGTTACACTAAAAAATCTTTCCTCATGGCACGATGCTTCAAGACTAGCCTGAAAATCTAAGAAAAAGCTTTCATACTACCCTCCGAGACCCCTCTAAACAGCACAGTGTTCCAAGACTACCCCAAAGTATCACAAAATACCTTGACGTTACACTAAAAAATCCTTCCTCATGGCACGATGCTTCAAGACTAGCCTGAAGATCTAAGAAAAAGCTCTCATACTACCCTCCGAGACCCCTCTAGACAGCGCAATGTTCCAAGACTACCCCAAAGTCTCACAAAATACCTTGACGTTACACTAAAAAATCCTTCCTCATGGCACGATGCTTCAAGACTAGCCTGAAAATCTAAGAAAAAGCTCTCATACTACCCTCCGAGACCCCTCTAGACAGCACAATGTTCCAAGACTACCCCAAAGTATCACAAAATACCTTGACGTTACACTAAAAAATCCTTCCTCATGGCACGATGCTTGAAGACTAGCCTGAAAATCTAAGAAAAAGCTCTCATACTACCCTACGAGACCCCTCTAGACGGCACAATGTTCCAAGACTACCTCAAAGTATCACAAAATACCTTGACGTTACACTAAAAAATCCTTCCTCATGGCACGATGCTTCAAGACTAGCCTGAAAATCTAAGAAAAAGGTTTCATACTACCCTACGAGACCCTTCCAGGTAGCACAATGTTCCAAGGCTGTCCCAAACCCTCAAAAAATACCTCAACGTCATCCTGGAAAATCCTTCCAGATGGCTCAACTGTAGCTACAAGAAATGGACAAGAAACTATCCAAAGGCTTCAAGACAGACTGAGACGCAACTTAGAAATCTGCAAGTTACGACCACTTTCAATAAAGTTACGCCTGTGTCCAGGTCATGTAGAAGGGGGGAGAAAATGACGCCATGTCTGTGGCCATGTCTGTGAAGGAAGGAACCTTATTCTCTGTTGTGAAATAACCTTCAAAAACTACAACACCATAACACAACAGTTGTGAATTCAACCTATTTTGTGAACATTGCTCTTGCTCAGAGAAGTGTACGAAACATTGTAAATTATTTACTGGTGAAAAAAGTTAACCAAAAGTTAACCTAACCTCCCCATATCAAATCTCAGCTAATAATAATAATAATAATAATAATAATAATAATAATAATAATAATAATAATAATAATAATAATAATAATAATAATAACAATAATAATAATAATAATAATAATAATAATAATAATAATAATAATAATAATAATAATAATAATAATCTCACCTGAAACTTAAGATATTGAAGGCTTAGAGCAGATCCCTTCATCCAGTTTGATCTGTGAAATAAAAAAGAATTATTATCAATGTTGGCATCAACTACATATGATAAAATCACTTTATTAACTTTATTTTTAACTTTATCTTTAATTTTACTTTATGTCAAATCTCAAGAGTGTTCAAGGAGGGGCTTTAAAGTTGAATTTAAATAAAAAGCTTCTGAATGATTTGATAAGTTTAGATAAAATTTTACTTTATTTTTCATCTTGTCATTGGAATATGCAGAGGATGGTGTTTTAATTAAATAAATAAATAAATAAATAAATAAAGATAGATAAATATATAAATAAATAACTAAATAAATAAACAAATAAATAAACAAATAAATAAACAAACAAATAAATATATCAATAAATAAATAATTGAATAAATAGATAAAAAATCAATCAGTCAATTGATAAATAATTAAATAAATGAATCAATAAATAAATAGATAAATAAATACATAAATAAATAAATGAATAAATAAATGAATAAATACATGAATGATTATATAGATAAATAAATAAATAGATAAATGAATAGATAAATCAATAAATAAAAAATAAATAAATAAATAGATGAATAAATAAATAAACAAATAAATAAATAAATAAATAAATAAATAAATAAATAAATAAATAAATAAATAAATAAACGAATAAATAATGTTAATTTGCCTCTTTTGAGCAAAAGGTCAACTTACTTGTTATTCAATGAATAAATACTGGTACCAACTTACCTGTCTAATGATTAAACAGCAAAGGCTCTAATTGGGTAGAGCCAGACCACCTCCTCTCTTCTCCGCTCTATACATCGATCTGTGAAAGAAAAAGGAAAAAGTTAGAGCCAGAACGACCGAATATTTCAATGAATATTTCACTGTACATGACTCTGTCTTAAACTCTATCTTAAACTTAAAATAAAAGTGGTGTCTTTAAAACGACGGTTCTCCAATTCCCCAAAATATTTCAAGTAATGTTGGAAAAGTTTCGGTTTCATTTTGAAGCTCTTTGGTTCCTTAAGAAGGAACCTTTTAAAAGGAACCTTGAAAACGAACCTCTTAAAGAACAGTAATCCTATTATTCACTATGAAAGTGTGTTGAATTCTTATCCTCAACCTCAAGCACCGTTGAACACCATGATTACAAATCGCAAGAAGGAAGAAATTGATGAAAATGTCGATGAGGTTGATGAGATCAAAGATGGACGTTGAAAAAGAAGTATGAACACGAGAGTGATGATGATGAAGGGGGTAAAAGCGATGCCATGTCTGTGAAAAGGCCTTGTCTGTGAAGACGCAGGGAGGGTGTGAATGCCAAAATGAATAAATGAATAAAGAAAACAGACTTTTCGCTCCAGTCAAGAAGCATTTAAACTGATATATGTACCTATTCCTTGCATGTGAGAGACGGCACTTTAATTTCAATATACAGAGAGACTTTCGGTCAAACCATTTATCTTCACCTTCTGAAAGGAACCAGGAACCTTAAACCTTGAAAAGAAACCTTAAAAAGAAAAGTATTCCTATTATTAACTTATATAAGACTTAACGGAATACTTCAGTAGGAACTATAAAGGTCGTCGAGATATATTCCGTCCGTTGGGGTGTTATGTTGGTTTCTCGCCCCCCCCCCCCCCCGGGCCTCCGGCAATCAATTTCGGCAATGGCCGAGAGAGAGAGAGACAGGTGTTCGCCCCTCCATTCCTTGTCTAGATTATAATATGTCAATCTTCTGTCCACTACAGACCTAAATTGATGCCCTGAATAAGGGCAGGAGAGTGGGCATTTCGACCCTGAATTTGTGTCCTTTATCCAATGTGATTTTTTACGTAGAATATATACGGTAACAAATGGGACAGACAGAGAGGTACAGCACTATATCTTGGGGATATAGTGACTGTGACACTATCAGATAACCTCACTATCAATGTGAATTCTGGTATTGTCACTAGATCTTGCGGGTACAGTGACTATGACACTATCAGATGACCTCACTATCAAAGTAAATTTGGGTATTGTACACTAGATCTTGGGTGTACAGTGCCTATGACACTATCAGATGCCCTCACTATCAATGCAATTTCTGGTATTGTGCATTAGGTCTTGGGGTCATAGCCACTGTACCACCAAGATGTAGTACACAATACCAGATATTACAATGATAGTGAGGTTGTCTAATAGTGACTAACACTATTAGACGACCTCACTATCATTGTGATATCTGGTATTGTGTACTACATCTTGGTGGTACAGTGGCCATGACACTATCAGAACCTCACTATCAACGCTCTAAATAGACCTAAAAATCAAATAATAAATTAAATATTCAAAAAATATAAAAGATTTGGATTCTAAAGATTAACTCTAGGCCTAGAATACCTCCTCCCAAGGGGGCATTTTGGCATAGCTGAAACCGAGATATATAGGAATATATAGACTTATAGATCTATACAGATCAATTTCTGCCATTAAAAAACATATTTTGGGAAGGAAATATATAGAATTTAAGGCCATTTTAGCCTAAATAAGTCAATTTCAAATTTCCAGAAGACGTCTCAATCATCGGACGATGAATCACGAGATTCACGTAATTAAGGACTGTCTGACTGATTTGGGTTGATTTAAATAACTAATTAGCTTAATTATAATTAACGATATACGTGAATTAACGTAAAATTAATTATTTATGGCCATTTTTCTTCGCCGAATCGACGGGATTCGAACCCTGTTCGAACAGTTGTTCGGTTCGATGATTTTATGATATTTACGTAATTTCGAACTATTTCACCGATTTAGATCAATTAATGAGACTAATTAGCGTTAATTGGGTTGAAAATATATGTCAATTAACGTAAAATTCATTAATTATAGCGATTTATGTTGCTGCTTCGAACCTGGTTCGAACCTGTTCGAACAGTTGTTCGGTTCGATGATATGACGATATTCACGTAATTAACGAATATTTTACCGATTCGGCAACGAAAAACGGCCATATTTAATGGATTTACGTTAATTGACATATATTTACAACATCATTAACGCTAATTATCTCATAAATTTATCTAAATCGGTAAAATAGTCCGAAATGACGTAAATACCGAGAATTATCGAACCGAACACCTGTTCGAACCAGGTTCGAATCTCTTCGAAGCAGTAACAAAAATGGCTCTATTTAATGAATCTTACGTTAATTTTATTATATTATTAATGATAATTAAGCTAATTAGTCGTATAAATTGATCCCAATCAGTCAATCAGTCAGAAATTACGTAACTTTCGTGAATTATCGAACCAAATCATAGCTCGAACTGGGCTCGAATCTCGCGAATCAGCAACAAAAATCGCTCTATATAATGAGTTTTACGTTAATTGACATATATTATCGACCTAATTAACGCTAATTAGTCTCATTAATTGATCTAAATTGGTACAATAGTCCGAAATTACATAAATTTCGTAAATTATCGAACCAATGGAACTGTTCGAACCAGGTTCGAATCTCGGGGAATCGGCGACGAAAAACGGCCATATTTCATCAATTTTACGTTAATTTTATTATATAATTAATGATAATTAAGCTAATTAGCTATTTAAATTAGCCCAAATCAGTCAGACAGTCCTTAATTACGTAAATATCGTGATTCATCGTCCGATTCACATGTCTTGAACCAGACTTCTTCTAGGAAGTAAAATTGACTTAATTAAACGCAAATGGCCTTAAATTCTATATATTTCCTTCCTAAAATATGTTTTTTAATGGCGGAAATTAATTGGTATAAGTCTATAAGTCTATATATTCCTATATATCTCAGTTTCAGCGATGCCAAAATGCCCCCAAATGCCCCCTTGGAAGAATGTATTCTAGGCCTATGGATAATCTTTAGAATCCAAATCGTTTATATTTTTATCAATATTTCATTTATTATTTGTTCTTTGGGTCTATTTGTGTCTATTTAGGTCTATTTGTGTCTATTTGTGTCTATTCGGAGCATCCAAACCATTACGGAATGTCTCGTCTACCTTTGTTGGGTATTAGGGTGTAATGGCAGATTTGTTCAGGAATCAAAGTTTAATTACTTTTACTCTGTCTTCTCCACTACAGACCTAACTTCATGCCCAGGGCACAGCCATGAGAGTGGGGGCATTTAGGTCCCAGGTTTTGCAGGGGTTCAGTCAGAATTGTCTGTGTGATGTCAGTGTATCACAATAGGCGTTCGGATGCAATTTATCAACTTGACATAGATTTGTCTGTGTTTGTCTATGGTAATCCAAGAATTGTCTGTGTAATGTCAGTGTATCACAATAGGCGTTCTGATGCAATTTATCAACTTGACATAGATTTGTCTGTGTTTGTCTGTGGTAAGCAAAGAATTGTCTGTGTAATGTCAGTGTATCACAACAGGTGTTCTGATTTATCAACTTGAAATAGACTTGTCTGTGGTATTCCAAGAATTGCACATAATATCAGGTGAGTCTTTGGGATAATAAGCCCAATGAAAGTTGACCAAAATGATTTGATGTTTAGACATAAAAGTTTTGATAAATGAGGGAATTGGGAGAGATGAAGAGTAGAAAATGATGATCATCAATTTTGTCGTTTACTGGGAGATGATGATAAAGATGGAAGTACAAAAAAAGTACAAAAACTGATAGTGAAAAGGAGAAATATGAAGGAATTCTGAATTTCAACATTTCAGCTTTCCCTTCAGGATTTTGTGGGCCATTCTACAAGATTTTTTGGGCCTTCCTACAGGATTTTTTGGACCTTCCTACAGGATGTTTTGGACATTCCTACAGGATTTTGTGCGTCTCCCTACAGGATTTTTTGGGCCTTCCTACAGGAGTTTTTGGGCCTTCCTACAGGATGTTTTGGACCTTCCTCCAGGATGTTTTGGACATTCCTACAGGATTTTGTGCATCTCCCTACAGGATTTTTTGGGCCTTCCTACAGGAGTTTTTGGGCCTTCCTACAGGATGTTTTGGACCTTCCTCCAGGACGTTTTGGACATTCTTACAGGATTTTGTGCATCTCCCTACAGGATTTTTTGGGCCTTCCTACAGGAGTTTTTGGGCCTTCCTACAGGATGTTTTGGACCTTCCTCCAGGATGTTTTGGACCTTCCTACAGGATGTTTTGGACATTCCTGCAGGATTTTTTGGGCCTTCCTACAGGATTTTTTGGGTCTTCCTACAGGATTTTTTGGGCCTTCCTACAGGATTTTTTGGGCCTTCCTCCAGGATTTTTTGGGCCTTCCTCCAAGATGTTTTGGGCCTTCCTACAGGATTTTTTGGGCCTTCCTACAGGATTTTTTGGGCCTTCCTACAGGATTTTTTGGACCTTCCTGCAGGATTTTTTGGGCCTTCCTGCAGGATTTTTTGGACCTTCCTCCAGGATGTTTTGGACCTTCCTCCAGGATGTTTTGGACATTCCTCCAGGATTTTTTTGGCCTTCCCACAGGATTTTTTGGGCCTTCCTCCAGGATGTTTTGGACATTCCTCCAGGATTTTTTTGGCCTTCCTCCAGGATTTTTTGGGCCTTCCTGCAGGATTTTTTGGGCCTTCCTGCAGGATTTTTTGGACATTCCTACAGAATTTTTTGGGCCTTTCTCCAGGATGTTTCTGACATTCCTTCAAGATTTTTTGGGCCTTCCCACAGGATTTTTTGGGCCTTCGTACAGGATTTTTTGGACCTTCCTCCGGGATGTTTTGGACCTTCCTCCAGGATGTTTTGGACTTTCCTACAGGATGTTTTGGACATTACTGCAGGATTTTTTGGGCCTTCCCACAGGATTTCTTGGGCCTTCCTACAGGATTTTTTGGGCCTTCATGCAGGATTTTTTGGGCCTTCTTACAGGATTTCTTGGCCCTTCCTACAGAATTTCATTGGCCTTCCTGCAGGATTTTTTGGGCCTTCCTGCAGGATTTTCTGGACCTTCCTCAAGGATGTTTTGGACCTCCTACAGGATTTTCTGGGCCTTCCTACAGGATTTTTTGGGCCTTCCAACAGGATTTTTTTGACCTTCCTACAGGATGTTTTGGACCATCCTCCAGGATGTTTTGGACTTTCCTACAGGATGTTTTGGACATTTCTGCAGGATTTTTTGGGCCTTCCCACAAGATTTTTTGGGCCTTCCTACAGGATTTTCTGGGCCTTCCTCCAGGATGTTTTGGGCCTTCCTCCAGGATTTTTTGGGCCTTCCTGCAGGATTTTTTGGGCCTTCCTGCAGGATTTTTTGGACCTTCCTCAAGGATGTTTTGGACCTTCCTACAGGATTTTTTGGGCCTTCCAACAGGATTTTTTTGACCTTCCCACAGGATGTTTTGGACCATCCTCCAGGATGTTTTGGACTTTCCTACAGGATGTTTTGGACATTTCTGCAGGATTTTTTGGGCCTTCCCACAAGATTTTTTGGGCCTTCCTACAGGATTTTCTGGGCCTTCCTCCAGGATGTTTTGGGCCTTCCTCCAGGATTTTTTGGGCCTTCCTGCAGGATTTTTTGGGCCTTCCTGCAGGATTTTTTGGACCTTCCTCAAGGATGTTTTGGACCTTCCTACAGGATTTTTTGGGCCTTCCAACAGGATTTTTTTTACCTTCCTACAGGATGTTTTGGACCATCCTCCAGGATGTTTTGGACTTTCCTACAGGATGTTTTGGACATTTCTGCAGGATTTTTTGGGCCTTCCCACAAGATTTTTTGGGCCTTCCTACAGGATTTTTTGGGTCTTCCTCCAGGATGTTTTGGGCCTTCCTCCGGGATTTTTTGGGCCTTCCTGCAGGATTTTTTGGGCCTTCCTGCAGGATTTTTTGGACCTTCCTCAAGGATGTTTTGGACCTTCCTACAGGATTTTCTGGGCCTTCCTACAGGATTTTTTGGGCCTTCCAACAGGATTTTTTGGACCTTCCTACAGGATGTTTTGGACCTTCCTCCAGGATGTTTTGGACTTTCCTACAGGATGTTTTGGACATTTCTGCAGGATTTTTTGGGCCTTCCCACAAGATTTTTTGGGCCTTCCTACAGGATTTTTTGGGTCTTCCTCCAGGATGTTTTGGGCCTTCCTCCAGGATTTTTTGGGCCTTCCTGCAGGATTTTTTGGGCCTTCCTGCAGGATTTTTTGGACCTTCCTCAAGGATGTTTTGGACCTTCCTACAGGATTTTCTGGGCCTTCCTACAGGATTTTTTGGGCCTTCCAACAGGATTTTTTGGACCTTCCTACAGGATGTTTTGGACCTTCCTCCAGGATGTTTTGGACTTTCCTACAGGATGTTTTGGACATTTCTGCAGGATTTTTTGGGCCTTCCCACAAGATTTTTTGGGCCTTCCTGCAGGATTTTTTGGGTCTTCCTCCAGGATGTTTTGGGCCTTCCTCCAGGATTTTTTGGGCCTTCCTACAGGATGTTTTGGACATTCCTTCAGGATTTTTTGGGCCTTCCTACAGGATTTCTTGGGCCTTCCAACAGGATTTTTTGGGCCTTCCTGCAGGATTTTTTGGGCCTTCCTACAGGATTTTTTTTGGCCTTCCTACAGGATTTTTTGGGCCTTCCTACAGGATTTCTTGGGTCTTCCTGCAGGATGTTTTGGGCCTTCCTGCAGGATTTTTTGGACCTTCCTCAGGATGTTTTGGACCTTCCTACAGGATTTTCTGGGCCTTCCTACAGGATTTTTTGGGCCTTCCTACAGGACTTTTTGGGCCTTCCTACAGGATTTTTTGGACCTTCATCTAGGATGTTTTGGACATTCCTCCAGTATTTTTTGGGCCATCCTACAGAAGTTTTTGTCCCTTATTTCCATCCCTACTTTAGTGAACTAATAGTGAATCTCCTGCTGCAAGACTAATAGTGAACTAAGAATGACTCTCCTGTTGCATGATGAATACGGAACAAATAGTGAATTTCCTGTTACATGACTAATAGTGAATCTCCTGCTGCAAGACTTATAGTGACCTAATAGTGAATCTTCCTGTTGCATGACTAATAGTGAACTAATAGTGAATCTCCTGTTGCATGACTAATACTGAACAAATAGTGAATCTCCTGTTGCATGACTAATAGTGAACTAATAGTGAATATCCTCTTGCATGACTAATAGTGAACTAATAGTGAATCTCCTGTTGCATGACCAATAGTGAACTAATAGTGAATCTCCTGTTGCATGACTAATACTGAACAAATAGTGAATCTCCTGTTGCATGACTAATAGTGAACTAATAGTGAATATCCTCTTGCATGACTAATAGTGAACTAATCGTGAATCTCCTGTTGCATGACCAATAGTGAACTAATAGTGAATTTCCTGTTGCATGACTGATAGTGAACTAATAGTGAATCTCCTGTTGCATGACTGATAGTGAACTAATATTGAATCTCCTGTTGCATGAATAATACTGAACTAATCGTGAATCTCCTGTTGCATGACTAATAGTAAACTAATAGTGAATCTCGATTTGCATGACTAATAGTGAACTAATCGTGAATCTCCTGTTGCATGACTAATAGTGAACTAATAGTGAATCTCCTGTTGCATGACTAATACTGAACAAATAGTGAATCTCCTGTTGCATGACTAATAGTGAACTAATAGTGAATATCCTCTTGCATGACTAATAGTGAACTAATCGTGAATCTCCTGTTGCATGACCAATAGTGAACTAATAGTGAATTTCCTGTTGCATGACTGATAGTGAACTAATATTGAATCTCCTGTTGCATGACTAATACTGAACTAATAGTGAATCTCCTGTTGCATGACTAATAGTGAACTAATCGTGAATCTCCTGTTGCATGACTAATACTGAACTAATCGTGAATCTCCTGTTGCATGACTAATAGTAAACTAATAGTGAATCTCGATTTGCATGACTAATAGTGAACTAATAGTGATTCTCCTGTTGCATGACTAATACTGAACTAATCGTGAATCTCGATTTGCATGACTAATACTGAACTAATAGTGAATCTCCTGTTTCATGACTAATACTGAACTAATAGTGAATCTCCTGTTGCATGACTAATGGTGAACTAATAGTGAATCTCCTGTCGCATGACTAATACTGAACTAATGGTGAATCTCCTGCTGCATGACTAATACTGAACTAATCGTGAATCTCCTGTTGCATGACTAATAGTGAACTAATAGTGAATCTCATATTGCATGACTAATAGTGAACTAGTAGTGAATCTCCTGTTGTATGACTAATGGTGAACTAATAGTGAATCTCCTGTTGCATGACTAATACTGAACTAATAGTGAATCTCCTGTTGCATGACTAATACTGAACTAATAGTGAATCTCCTGTTTTATGACTAATAGTGAACTAATAGTGAATCTACTTTTGCATGACTAATACTGAACTAATAGTGAATCTCCTGTTGCATGACTAATACTGAACTAATAGTGAATCTCCTGTTGCATGACTAATACTGAACTAATCGTTAATCTCCTGTTGCATGACTAATAATGAACTAATAGTGAATCTCCTGTTGCATGACTAATACTGAACTAATAGTGAATCTCCTGTTGCATGACTAATAATGAACTAATAGTGAATCTCGATTTGCATGACTAATACTGAACTAATAGTGAATCTCCTGTTGCATGACTAATAGTGAACTAATAGTGAATCTCCTGTTGCATGACTAATACTGAACTAGTAGTGAATCTCCTGTTGCATAAATAATACTGAACTCATAGAAAAATAGATAAATTTACAAACTAATAAATAAAGAAAAATGTAAATAAGTAAAATATTAAAATGCCAAAATCTAAAAAGCACCCAAAATTGTGTGTGAGAGAGAGAGAGAGAGAGAGAGAGAGAGAGATGAGAGAGAGAGAGAGAGAGAGAGAGAGAGAGAGAGAGAGGCACAAACAGTCATAAAGAGAGATGGACAGACAAAATGAGAGAGAGAGAGAGAGAGAGAGAGAGAGAGAGAGAGAGAGAGAGAGAGAGAGAGAGAGAGAGAGAGAGAGAGAGAGAGAGAGAGAGAAAGCAACAGAGAAAGTACCAGACATACGAACGTCAACTAAGGCAACCTCAATAACGACCACCAATTTGTACACAAGCAGCCTAACAGTTCCCAATTCATTAATGTTTGCTTTCAAGCACAATACAATATGCTAATAAAGATGGATGACGATGAACCTTTCTCTGTCTATTGCAACATTGATTAAATAAAGTGTGAATAATAAATTTGCCTGAGAGTAATACCGACCTATAACACCAGTCGCCCGAACTCGGTTCTGCAAAGGGTCAAGCAAGGAAGCAACGATGCTTCCGCAAGCGCAGACAACTAAAGAGAATTGAATGCAAATAAATACAGAAAATTGTAATTTAGGGTCAGTGATATGGGTCCATACAAATCACAGGCCTCATCGAGGCTTTGCAACGAGTGCAATTGACATTCGAGAGCAGCTCATCGGAAATGTTGGACATTGTGGGAAATGTAGATAATGTGGTAGAAAGTTTAGAAGGAAATGACAATAAAAGAGAAAGAATGTGTAGAAGGAAGATCTCAAGCAGAAACTACACAAGAAAAAGAGGAGAAAGTGAGAAAGGTGAGGTGTAAAATGGCAGGTGGCTGAAAGCGCTTGCAACCGCTGTGTCTTTGGAAAGGTAGCCCCAGGCAAAAGCCACTTTTCCCCAGTACAGAGATACCTAAAAACTACTTTCAGTGATTTCAACGACCTTGCTTGAGCAACGGCAGGAAAGCACAGAGGGATAAAGATGCAAGCAAGAGGTCATTTATTAACTTTTTATGTCAAACATAACAAAGAACAAATAAAAATAGCAACAAAAATGTTGTAACAAGAAACGTTAATTCTGGAGAACTGCTTCAAAAGAGGAAACTGCAGATGATGTGATAGAAAATGGACAACTAATGAAAGGATTACAAAGAATATGGAACCAGATCTTGGAAGGAGGGAACTGCAAGTGTCTTCTTCATTGTATACACAACAATCAACAGACCAAGAGATGTAAAATTACAAGTACGGGAACAAACCAGTAGTAGGAAAAGACCTCGACAACGACAGACGAAGGACCATACAGAAAGTGTCTCCCAGGCAGGTGTTAAGTCAAAACGAGATTTTGGAGTCGGTAAATTAGTAACTCCATACTGCAATGGTTTGCAGTATTGGAAAGAAAGTGTTCAGGCTATTAAGCTGGAAGAAGAACTATGGAGGCGGGAGGAGACACCTGTTTTATGCATTTTGATAACGACTGTCTCCCCCAACCAGTCACTTTCCTTCTTAAATAATCCAAATTGAAAATCTAGAGTCACTAAGCATAAACTGGGTTAAATCTAGATTCTAGCTTCATTATCTGTGAATTAGGGGCACTTTGAGGGCATAACCAGCTGAATGGGACCCCAGGGGGCAAGCATTTGTTCCTCAGTAGGGGAGAGGGGTAATGATTCGGACAGTGGGATGGTCCGGACAGTACATTTCCCGGAAAATGTAAGGGGGCCCTCAGCTCTGAGAAATCATGTGAAATCGCGAGAGTTTGTTCGCCAATGACACATGGACTTTGGTTGCGAAGGGTCGTTTACTTTAGGATTGAGGGTAATTTTTGTGGTTTTTCTCATTTCCTATGTAATTTTTTGCGTTTGAATCATAAGCTTTGGCGTAGTCTTGGTGATAAAATAAGTGTGAAGCTGAAAAAAGATGACTTGGGCAGATGGAAAAATATTGAGAAATTAGATTCAGATGACGACATACACAAGAGAGATGCTAAACGGTCCAAAATTAATTGAATTTGAGAATAGAATAGTGCATCCATCTTATATTTTGGGGTTTTCATTTATCTAAATATCATAACTATTAATGTAAACGGTTTAAATAATTTGAATAAACAGATTAAACCCATTGAATTTATGCTTGCGCATAAGGTAGACATAATATGTGTACAAGAACATAATGTTAAAGAGAAAAATAGACTAGAGTATATTGAAAAACATTGCCATGTCATATTAAATTCAACTCATTTATTACAGGGAGGGACTGCGGTGTTTATAAACAAGCTATCGCAAGTGTAAAATGTTGTATTGCCGAAGTAGTATTCCAGGTTATAAATGTATATGCCCCCTCGGGTAAGGACAAAAGGAAAGAAAGAGAATTCTGAGTTGTTCAATACTGATTTGTTATATTTTGCTCGAAATAACTTGAAAAACGTCATTATAGCAGGAGACTGGAACTGTGTAACTTGTCAAAGGGATCATGTCTCTACAGGTGACAAATGTTTCTTGTCCAAAGCCTTGATAAGCTTTAAAAATTCATTAAGGTTAAAAGATGTATGGGTTTTGAAAAACAATTTTGTAGACTTTACATATATAAGGAGGAATTATGGCTCTAGACTTGATAGAATTTATGTAAGGGATTTAGCTTGTAACGTTAATGAAACTTTAAACATTCCCATTAGTTGGTCTGATGACAACATTTTAAAAACTAGTATTAAAATAGATGATAAACTGAAATGGGGTCATGGATATTGGAAATTAAATTGTAAGATTTTAGAGAGTTACCTTGTTGATGGGAACTTTCAACTGATGTGGAACGATTTAAAGATGAAGAGTGATAACCATGTTATTGGCAATATAATTGATTGGTGGATATATACAAAGAAGTGCATAAAGAGCTTTTTCGTGAAAGTATCAAAGCAAGGGGCACAGGAAAAGTATGGGTTACTAAACGTATTGAAAGCACATCTTAGGAATTTGTATCATCATCATTATGTTACAGGCAGTCAATTTGAAAAGATATCTGAATTAAAGGAACGGATAAAAACAATAGAAGATGAAATATGTGAAGGGGTAAAAGTTAGAGCAAGAACAGAGGAAAGAATTCAAGGTGAAAAAATGTCTCATTACCTGTTAGGAAAAGAAAAGAGACCTGTGGCAATGATATCCAAATTAAAAATAAAGGAGGGGATATATGTAATGGATAATAAAGCAATGGAAATAAACAGTAGAGTACTATGAAAAATTGTACAATAAATATGAATGTAATACTCAGGTTCAAAATAGAGTTTTAGATGAGTCCGTGATAGGCAACGAGGAAAATGAATTATCAACAGCAGAGGTAAATGAAAACGAAGTATGGGAGGTTATATCATCGATGAAAAATGGCAAAGCACCTGGCATAGATGGATTACCAGTAGAATTTTATAAGAAAATGTGGAATATAATAAAAGTAGAATTTTTAGATGTAATTAAGTATATCTTTGAAAATATAGTGATTGGTACTGACATAAACAAGGGAATACTGAAATTACTTTGGAAGGATGATACTTCACACTGCATAGATGATTTAAGACTTATCACATTACTAAATGTTGATTACAAAATAGTTACAAAGATAATTGCAAATAGATTAAAAGGTTACTTCCACTGTGCATGTCACCTGAACAGTTCTGTAGTGTCCCAGGAAGATCAATAACAAAAGTAAATACAACGGTGAGAGATATGATATACTACATAAATGAAAAAGATATGAAAGCTGCTTTAATTAATTTAGATTGGTCAAAGGCCTTTGATAGAGTAGATTTGGAGTTTTTGTTTAAAGTGCAGGAACGGTTTGGATTTTCCTTTAAGTTCATTGGTCTAATAAGAATGCTATACACAAATGCAAATAATGTGGTGAGTATTAATGGTAACCTAACTAAGCCTTTTTCCATCAAAAGATCAGTCAGACAAGGTTGTCCTTTGTCGATGTTGTTGTTCATAATAGCGCAAGAGCCATTGTATAGACTGTTGAAACAAAGAGTTGGTAAATATTCTCCTGAAATGCCAAATAATCTAAGATTTTGTGTTGTTGGGTACGCAGACGATAGCTCTATTGTAGTATGTGGAGATGAAGGGATAGAAGAAAGTTTTAAGATCTTAAAAATGTATGAGGATGCTACTGGTGCTTCTCTTAACTTGAATAAAACGAGCATATTTGAGGTAGGGCAGTGGAAATACAGAACCTTATGGCCGGTACAAAATTTGAACATACAAACCGATAGCTGTAAAATTTTAGGTATAACCTATTTTAATGATTTTTGTAAAACAAGGGAGGAAAATTGGAACAAAATTAGAGAAAATGTGGTGAAAATGGTCGGCTTTTCATATAATAGGAAATTAACCATATTTCAAAAAGCTCTGGTCATTAATATGAAGTTTTTATCAAAATGTTGGTATATAGCCCATGTGATACCGATCCCAAAAAATATTGAGAAGCAGATAGAAAAATGTATCTTCAAGTATTTATGGAAAGGTAATTACCAGCCAATTAGCAGGAAAACTACATGTTTGCCAAGATTAGAAGGAGGGTGTGGAGTAGTAAAAATTGACTATAAAGTAAAGGCAATTCTCTTTTGTACTTTTTATAAGAGTTTTTCAAAAAAAGAGTTTGGATATGAGCTAATGATGTATTACTGTAAAATGAAAGGGAGCTACTTATTAAGTGATAATGGAATTAAAGATGCTGCAGTAATAACCACCCCCTATTATGAAGAAATAATTAATACTTTAAGACTAGTCATCAAGATGGATGTGTATCCGCATTGTAAAAGTAGCAATGTATATAGGTTTTTAATGGTAGATAACTATAAGCCAAATGTTCAAATTAACTACCCATTGTTTAACTGGAAGAATATATGGGTAAATGTAAATAGCAAGTTTATAGAGCCACATGTCCGAGAAGTATTGTATAAATATATACATGAAGTATTGCCAACTCGGGACAGATTACATATGATGAATATCGTACAAGATGATGTATGTAGTGCTTGTGGGGAAAAAGAAACTATGAATGAAAAGTTAATAGAATGGTTTAAAAAAGTGTTTAAAGCCGTGTGTAAAGTCAGAACTAAGAATTTTCTGCAAGTTCTAAAATTTGATTTAGAAGCAAATAGTTTGAAAGACAGGAACAATGCAAATGTATTACTAGCGGATTTTATATCTGGTATTTGGTATGGTTATAAATCTGGGTTGTTGTTAAATGATCCACATTTAATTGTTTTAATAAGAGAAAGTATATACAAGAATAGGTATGTATTGCGTAAATCACTTAAAAACTTTAATTCTCATTTTACACGTAGTTACCTGGAGTTGTAATATATACAGAGACATGTGAGTGTGTATACTATAATGTATATGGATATGTGTATATGTATGTATGTGCATAGTAAATTTAAGTATATTTATATACATAAAATATTGTGACATATTTGTTGATTTTTTACTTAAATTACATATATTGTATATGTATTGAAGAGTAAAGTGAACTGTAAAATGTATTTTTCTAAATAAAAGATAAAAAAAAATTACAAATTAAAATGTGGATATCAAATCTGGATTCCATTCCATTGGCATTCACCAATATTACACTGATGCTTTTCAAGAAAGTCACCTTGCCAGGGCTTTTGCGACTGATAGGCCAAAGCCAACTACACCACCTAAAAGCACAACAACTTCATATGAGTACCTCAAGAACATTAAAAAGCAAGAAAAATACAAAAAAAGTTAGATACAGAGGCCCAGGCCAGTGATGAAGACCTTCATCATCTTGAAGATCTCTTGACAGCCGATCTTAACAATAACTCTTCTGACATCTCAGAGGAGGAGATAGAAGAGACAGAAGTGGGTTTTATTGATAAAGTCCCACAGGAGGGAGATTTTGTTCTTGTTGGGATAGATCCAGTAAAAGGTAGCAAAGTCTATTATGTAGGCAAATGAATCAGCAATTTAGACGAGGGTGATGAATTTCAGGTTTCTTATTTAAGAAAATCACAGAAATTATCTGATAATAGTTTTAAATTTCCAGAAATTGAGGATGAAGCAACTATTGGTAAAGAGGCAGTAACTGGAGTGCTTCCAAACCCAGTTCAGCAGAGTATGAAAAGAAAGCAGGGGTATTTCAAATTTTGTTTTTCTTTTGCAGGATACAATATTCGTTAGGCCAACTTTAATATTTAGGCACAACAAACTTCAAGTATTTGAGTTACGATTTATGTTTGGTTTTTACTCATGGAGAGAATAATTTCAAGTAAATTTTGGTCATTTAAGAATTTGGTGGCAAGGATATTTCAAGTTTAGTTTTTGTTTTGAAGGTTTCAATATTCTTTAAGACTACTATAACATTTATTCTCAGCAAACATCGTAGATTTTCTGTCTGCCATTCACTAAGGGAGAGAATAATCTTTTAAGGTAATTATGATTATTTCAAGAAAACACTTCGTTTGGTATTTCTGTTTCTGACTTAAAGGTAAATGTCAATTATAAAAATTGTCCGAATCATCCCATGCTCTTGTCCGAATCATCACCATGGGTAGGGATGATTCGGACATTTTGGAAACTTGTACTTGAAGATAAATACCTTCAAGTATAGTAAAGTGAACGACTTGCTACATTTACCGGTAAATGTAGGATGATGAGGCTACACATTGACATGCCAAGGATATCACTGCTCCTTAAACTCTGACTTCTAGAGAGCAATTAAAAAAAAATGTCCGAACCATCACCGCTCTCCCCTACAATTCGAATAATGCAGGGAACATTTTCTGATAACACTCACTTCAGGGAAAGTTTTTGCAACTGGAAATCAGACAACGAATCAAAGATTACTTCCACACTGGATCCACTAACCATTTTTTTTTTTTGGCACTTTGTGGGGTCAATTAACACCATCTCCCTGGGCCTATTTGACTCACCTCCCCAAATCTTTGAGTCTGGGCACTTTGTGCTTAATGATCACTGGAAAATTGGACGAAAAACAAGGAATGTGTTATTGGAAAACTGCCTATTTATATTGATCACCTTTCTATTAAGACCATTTCATATTTGAATCAAATCCATGCATGTTTATGCATTATATAAATGTATTTATCTTATATAATGCTGTGAAGATTCTAACAGGGAAAATCTATCATTTCAATAAACCTTTTAAAGAAGGCACCATCACAGTCAGTCAATAAGTTCCTGTGGCACCCTCAGGTTATAACACTAGGCTTCAGCAATTGATGTGGCACTCCCAGGTGCAACAAATGTCTGCCCTGCGCCAGTTCCCTCAGGTCAACCAGACATTCCCCTTTTGGTCACTGATCCCAGCAATGTTTCCAAAGTTCTATGGCCACACCCAACACTCAACCC
>JANJGK010003055.1:0-15000 GCA_039081455.1 Macrobrachium rosenbergii | reverse complement strand
TTTATAAAGCTTTATAAAGCTCTGATATAAAAGTAAAAGCTTATAATACAAACCAGAAGTATTGCATCAAAGCAATGATAAAGTCAGTGAAATGCTTTTAAGATGCACTATAGCTTGTAGAAGGCATCACAATTCACTATAATTTACTATATGAGTTTAAAGTGTCTCACCCTCAATAGATGGACTATATGACTGATATCATGGAACAACAGCAGTGGTTTCCGAACTGGTCAATATTTGATAGAACAGGCACAACCTATTAAACATTATATAGAAACCACTCATCATCTATAACAGCTCAGATTTTGTTTCATTAAAGCCTTTTAGATAGCCATCCAAATGCTTGCAATTTCATTAAAGCCTTTTAGATAGCCATACAAATGCTTGAAGTTTAAAAATGACATTTTTATAATAAAATAAAGTTTTATATATACTTACCAAATAATTACATAACTATAGTTTCTACTTTTGCGGCAGCTCAAAATTCGAAATTCGCAGTAGTGCTCTTTTGTTTTAGGTGTAGGTATATTGCCCCGCCCACTATCGGGGAAGAATAGGTACAACTTAGCTAAGGAGCTCAATTCGTTTATGCTCTATGTCCATGAGAGGGGAGGAGGGCGGGCTCCGATCATGTAATTATTTGGTAAGTATATATAAAACTTTATTTTATTATAAAAATGTCATTTTTATATAAGTAACTTACCAAATAATTACATAGCTGAATCCCACATTGAGTGGAGGTGGGATGAATGGACATATACTACCCAAAAAACTACTTGATATGAGGGTAATTTGGGATAGCAAATTAGCTAGCATCTTGGAATGCTTGTTGAAACCCTACCTGGTGAGAGAGCAACAGCAGACGGGTACTGCCTCTGGTCGTGGCTCCTCTCGACCTGTAGCAGTGTGGCGGTAGAGCCAAGAATCACTTCTACCGAGGAGGTTAATAGCAGGTTGCCAAAGCTAATAAATCCAATGGGTCACATAATATGTGGATTGCCCTTGCCCTGGGCCCAGTACAATAGAATAACAAAGACCAGATAAAATTAACCTACACCACACGACATTTTAGCCAAAACCATAAAAACCAATTGATGACACTCAAGATTCAGTGTCCACCAAACTTCCCCAGAAGTACGACTGCCCTTATTCAAGGAGAGTGGATAGAGGAAAAGGGAAGGCATTCCTCCTATCCTTCATCCCCCAATACCATGCCAGCTGTGAAGAACGGACTTAAAGTACTTCATTTTTCGTACACTGTCTCAACGTCCCATAAATAAAACATGGCAAACACTGACTTGCACCTCCAAAAAGTTGTTTGTAAAATCGAAGAGAGAGAGAGGTTACGTTTAAAAGCCAAAGACGTTGCCACAGCTCTTATTTCATGAGCCTTTACTTTGCACAAGGGTAGTAATTCGTCTTGAACTCCCGAATGTGCTTCCGAAATCACGGATCTTAAAAAGAATGATAGTGCATTCTTGGACAAAGGACGGCTGGGGTTTTTAACGGAACACCAAAGATTAGGGGCCGATCCTCTAAGGTTTTTGGTTCTCTCGAGGTATACTCTTAGAGCTCTTACTGGGCAGAGGACATTCTCTTGATCGTCTGGGCCTAGTACTTCTGAGAGGCTCTTGATAGAAAATGAGAGAGGCCAAGGGTTAGCCAGATCCTCGTTTTTGGCCAAAAAATCTAAAATTAGCGAGTATACTGCATTACCTTGTGAGAAGCCTATCCTTTTATTAATGGCATGAAGCTCGCTGACTTTCTTGGCTGTAGCGAGTGCCACCAAAAATAATGTCTTCTTCGTAAGATTCCGAAGAGACGACTATTCCATTGGTTCAAAAAGTGGTCCTGAAAGCCAGTTGAAGACCACGTCCAAGTTCCAAGGGACTCATGAGGGTTTAGCTTACTTACTGGTGTTGAAATGTTTGATTAAATCACTGATGTCTTGGTTTGAAGACAGATCTAATCCTCTATGCTTGAATACTGAACTCAACATCTCTCTGTAACCCTTGATGGTAGATGTTGAGAGTCCTTTCGATGTTCTGAGATATAGAAGAAAATATGCGATTTGGGTTACAGACGTTTGAGAAGAGGAAATTTTTCGCTCTTGGCACCACTTCCTAAAAACTGCCCACTTGGATTGGTAAACTGCAGAGGAAGATTGTTGTCTGCACTTAGCAATAGCCTCTGCAGCCTTTCTTGAAAATATTTTCGCTCTGACAAGCTCCCTGACAGTCTGAAGCCTGTCAGAGCGAGAGTGGATAATCCTCGATGGTGTCGGAGGAAGTGCGGCTGTCTGAGAAGATTTCTCCTCTGAGGAAGCAGCCTTGGAAAGTCTGTCAAAAGGTTCAAAAGATCGGGGAACCACTCTTTGTGTGGCCAAAAGGGAGCGACTAATATCATTGACACGTCGTCGTGTGAATTGAACTTCCTCAACACTTCCCTCACCATGCTGAATGGGGGGAAGGCGTAAAGGTCAAGGTTCGACCAGTCCTGTAACATGGCATCTGTTGCCCATGCTTGTGGGTCCAGAGCTGGGGAGCAATACAAAGAAAGACAATTGTTCCTTGACGTCGCGAATAGGTCTATCAACGGCTTTCCCCACAGCTTCCACAGGCCGGTGCATACCTGTGGATTGAGTGTCCATTCCATTGGTAGGACCTGCTTTCCCCGACTTAATTCGTCTGCAAGGATGTTCATCTTTCCTACGGTATTCTTCCGCAGCCTGGGATCGGCGGACAACAGGCTTGGATGAGGCGACGACTGCTCGTGGGCAAACCCCACCGACCTCCCTTGGACTGCCAGTTTGCTTCCTCCCATGTTTGCAAGGGGAGTTTAGCAAGGACCTTGGTCTAGGAGCATCGGTGGGACAAACAGCCGCCCCCTCCACTGACTCATCACTCGACACAACACTATTAAATTTGTCCATTAGGACCTTCACAGAGTTCCCAATTTGGGAAACAGTATTCACAAGTAAATTAAATTTTTGATCTACCCATGCTTCTAAGCTGGCAACGGCATTGGGTTCAGCAGAATGAGAGTTAGGTACAGGAGTGACAGGAAAAGTTGGAGGACTGGAAATGGGAGAAAAAGCTGTCACAGGCGTCGAAGGGATAGGCAAAACATCAATATCATCCCTTGAAGAATGGCCTACACTAGCAGAATCCTTTGCTTTGGTCCTAGCTGTAGCTTTTGTAATTCAATCATGTTTCAATTTGTCTAAATGAGTCTGTAATGTCTTCCATTTACTATTTTCCCAGTCCTTACATTCGTCACAGTTCAATTCAGGTGAACAAATTTGTTCCCTACAAGTACGACAAATGGTATGTGTGTCATATTTTACCGACGTAAGTCTAGTTTTGCAGCCTTTGCTGCAGTACCTAATGCTGGATAAACTGGAGTCCGACATAATGGTAAAAAATTCTAAATGAATAAGTTACAATTGAAGTATCCAAAATTCTAGCTAGGCTAGATAGCTGCGTTACCAAAATCAAAGAGTACTTCACCAAAGGCGATCTCCGACCATCCGGTGAAATCGAAAACGAGAGCTGCTAATAACTGTTGTTTAGTTATTAACCAGCAGAAACAAATTGAGCTCCTTAGCTAAGTTGTACCTATTCTTCCCCGATAGTGGGCGGGGTAATATATCTACACCTAAAACAAAAGAGCGTTACCACGAATTTCGAATTTTGAGCTGCAAAAAAAAGTAGAAACTATAGCTATGTAATTATTTGGTAAGTTACTTATATAAAAACCAGATTTTAAACAGTGTATGTTGTGCATATAGATGCCTTTTGCACAGTTTTGAGCCGAACCACAAAGCTGTCTAAGGCTTTGGTCCTAAAATATGGTTTTAGGAAAAAAGTCAAAATCAAGGCATAAGCCTCAGTTCAGAATTTTAGTTTCATTCGTGCCTTGTGAGAGAGAGAGAGAGAGAGAGAGAGAGAGAGAGAGAGAGAGAGAGAGAGAGAGAGAGAGAGAGAGAGAGAGAGAATTATCACTATGCAATGCATATCTAAGCTTATTTCTCTTCATTGTATTGTGACATAAAATTTTCATTAAAAAGTCAAACTTTGCAATAAGAAACCTTGACAATAGTTCACCCTTCAGTGAACTGATGTTGAAATTAATGACATAATTATCTTTGCCACTCTCTCACAGCTTACGTTTCCCCATATTTCTATTGTACTATAAGGCTTTGAAGAGGCATATCTACTATTCTAATTAAGTCCTCTCTTAGTCACTGATCTCAACAGTATTTCCCTGGGGCTACAATTGTCCCCCTAATCCCTAAACACAGTCACAGACACACACAGAAAACGCAGACATCCACAAAGCAACCGACCTCTGAACCTGAGATCCCCTCAGAAACTTACTTTGCCAACTGGCTCTGATCATTCCCCTGCCCTCAACCTTCCAGCTTTTCCAGGAGTTCCTCTGGTCTGGAAGCACCCACCAGGAGGTTCTAGATTGGAAGAAGAGAAACATTAGCTCCAGTTCAAGAAAAGTCCTGAAGTACAGAGAGAAATTTGTGGCTTATTACTATTTATATTTGCTGTCATACTTTCAGCCTGATCTTTTATTAAGCAACTTACACACAAAGGCACACACACACACATACGCACCACACAGAAAAGATAGTGTTAATCCTTTAACAATAACAGGACTGATCTACCCTACTGCAGAGTGATTACACACCTAACCATTTCCTATGTCAGTATACAAAACCGCAAAAACAAATAAATAAATACATATCTTCCGATAATTTATCAAAAGTCTGGAGATCATTTTACTTAAGACATGAGGAAGACATATGCAGAATTATTATTATTATTATTATTATTATTATTATTATTATTATTATTATTATTATTATTATTATTATTATTATTATTATTATTATTATTATTATTATTATTATTATTATTATTATTATTATTATTATTATTATTATTAAGATGACAACTCCCTTTTCATATGGAATAATCCTACAAGGGCCAGTGACTTGAAATTTGAGCTTCCAAAGAATATCGTGTTCATTTGAAAAAGATAAATATATGTTAACCCCTGGAAGATGACAGAGAGAGAGAGAGAGAGAGAGAGAGAGAGAGAGAGAGAGAGAGAGAGAGAGAGAGAGAGAGAGAGAGAGAATGATAAACAGTGAGAGGAAGAGGGGGGCAGGAGGGAGGGAGAGGGATATAGTGATACCCAATGAGAGAGGGGGAAGGGAGGGAGGGCAGGAGAGAGAGAGTGATACAAGTGAGAGAGATTCAGTGCCACATTCAACAATAATAATAATAATAATAATAATAATAATAATAATAATAATAATAATAATAATAATAATAATAATAATAATAATAATAATAATAATAATAATAATAATAATAATAATAATATTGAAATCCCTTAATAATTAAAAAAAAGCAAAGGAAATTGAAATTTATGCAAATGAGATATTAAGCAATTCATACCAATTCATAAACAATTTGGTTGAAATTGGTCCAGCAGTTTCTAAGCCAGATAATGATTTATTACTGGAGAATATAAAGAGCCAAAAAAGCAGTGGAGCAAAGCATACAGTGTACTGTGGAATGTGTACTGTAAGCAACACTCCCCCTTTTCCCCTGGGCATCCAAGAAGTCATTATTACTTCCAAATCTAAACTGCTTTTCTGGTCAACTTTCCCCCGACACCTTCCCACTACTTGTACAATCCATCTCAGTCACTGAGATTAAAGTTCTCCAAAGCACTCGTTGAGGGGGAAGCTTTATAAAGCTTTATATAAAGCTCTGATTTAACAATATAATCCCAAATTTGAGCCAGAAATTTTGCATCAAAGCAATGATAAAGCCAGTGAAATGCTTTCAAGATGCACTACAGCTTGCAGAAGGAATCACAATTCACTATAATTTGCTATATGAGTCTACAGTATCTCATCCTAAATCACAATTCACTATATGAGTTTACAAAGTCTCACCCTAAATAACAATTCACTATATGGGTTTACAGTGTCTCACCCTAAATCACAATTCACTATGAGAGTTTACAGTGTCTCACCCTAAATAACAATTCACTATATGAGTTTACAGTGTCTCGTCCTGAATCACAATTCACTATATGAGTTTACAGTGTCTCACCATAAATAACAATTCACTATATGAGTTTACAGTGTCTCACCCTAAATAACAATTCACTATGTGAGTTTACGGTGTCTCACCCTAAATAACAATTCACTATGTGAGTTTACGGTGTCTCACCCTAAATAACAATTCACTATGTGAGTTTACAGTGTCTCACCCTAAATCACAATTCACTATATGAGTTTACAAAGTCTCACCCTAAATCACAATTCACTATATGAGTTTACAGTGTCTCACCATAAATAACTGGACCATATGACTAATATCATGGAAAACAGCAGTGGTTTCCAAATGGTCAGTATTTGATAGAACAGGCACAACCTATGAAACATTACATAGAAACCACTCATCACCTATAACAGCTCACGTTACGTACCATTAATGCCTCTTAGACAGGCATACGAATGCTTGCAATTTCAAAAGCAGGTTTTAGACAGTTCATGTCTTGCACAGTTTTCAGCTTTGAGCTAAAGCATAAGGCGGTCACTGATCTCAATAGTATTTCCCTAAGGAGCTACAAACATCCCCTGACCATTACACACACACACACGAAGGAAACACTAACATTCACCAGCAACCGACCTCTGAACTGGAGACGCCCTCGGAAACTTACTTTGCCAACTGGTTCTGATTATTCCGCTGCCTGGAACCTTCCAGCTCATCCAGGAGTTCCTCTGGTCTGGAAGCACCCACCAGGAGGTTCTGGAATGGAAGCACAGAAGAAACATTAGCTGCAGTTCAAGAAAAGTACTGAAGCACAGAGAGAGATTTGTGGCTCATTTCTATTTATATTTGCTGTCGTAGTTTCAGCCTGATATTTTATTAGGTAACAGACACACACAGACACATGCACAGACACAGACAAGATGGAGTTAATCCCTTTAATAATGATGCTTTTAATATAACCATTTCTAACGTCATTATACAAAACCACAAGAAAAATCAATATAAATATTGTGGATAATTTACCAAAAGTCTGGACATCATTTTACTCAAGAGACAGAATATTATTATTATTATTATTATTATTATTATTATTATTATTATTATTATTATTATTATTATTATTATTATTATTATTATTATTATTATTTATTGATTACAGTGTGCCCTAAAAATGTACATCATATGCTGTACTGGCACTGAACTAATAGTGAATCTCCTGCTGCATGAATAATAGTGAACTAATAGTGAATCTCCTGTTGCATGACTAATAGTGAACTAATAGAGAATTTCCTGTTGCATGACCAATACTGAACCAATAGTGATTCATGTTGCATGACTATTATTGAACTGATAGTGCATCTCTAGTTGCATGACTACTAGAGAACTAATAGTGAATCCCCTGTTTCATAACTAATAGTAAATCTGTTACACTACTAATAGTGAACTAATACTGAATCTTCTGTTGCATGACTAATAGTGAACTAATAGTAAATCTCCTGTTGCATGAGTAATAGTGAACTAATAGTGAATCTTCTGTTGCATGACCAATACTGAACTAATAGTGAGTCTCATGTTGCATGACTAATACTGAACTAATAGTGAATCCCCTGTTGCATGACTAACAGTGAACTAATACTGAATCTCCTGTTGCATGACTAATAGTGAACTAATGGTGAATCCCCTGTTGCATGACTAATACTGAACTAATAGTGAGTCTCCTGTTGCATAACTAATAGTGAACTAATAGTGAATCTCCTGATGCATGACTAATAGTGAACTAATAGTGAATCTCCTGATGCATGACTAATAGTGAACTAATAGTGAATCTCCTATTACATGACTAATTCTGAACTAATAGTGAATCTCCTGTTGCATGATGAAAATGAACTAATAGTGAATCTCCTGTTGCAAGACTAATAGTGAACTAATAGTGAATCTCCTGTTTCATGATTAATATTGAACTAATAGTGAATCTCCTATTACATGACTAATTCTAAACTAATAGTGAATCTCCTGTTGCATGATGAAAATGAACTAATAGTGAATCTCCTGTTGCAAGACTAATAGTGAACTAATAGTGAATCTCCGGTTTCATGATTAATAGTGAACTAATAGTGAATCTCTTGTTGCATGACTGATAGTGAACTAAGTGAATTTCCTGTTGCAAGACTAATAGTGAACTAATAGTGAATCTTCTGTTTCATAACTAGTTGTGAATTTCCTTTTGCATGACTAATAGGGAACTAATAGTGAATCTGTTTTTTGACTAATAGTGAACTAATAGTAAATCTCCTGTTGCTTGATTAATAGTGAACTTATAGTGAATCTCCTATTGCATGACTAATAGTGAACTTATAGTGAATCACCTGTTGCATGACTAATTGTGAGCTAATAGTGAATATCCTGTTGCATGAATAATAGTGAACTATAGTGAATCTCCTGTTGCACAACTAATAGTGAACTAATAGTGAATTTCCTGTTGCATGACTAATAGTGAACTAATAGTGAATTTCCTGTTGCATGACTAATGCTGAACTAATAGCGACTCCTCTTGCATGACAAATCATGAACTAATAGTGAATTTTCCTGTTGCATACCTAATACTGAACTAATAGTGAATCTCCTGTCAGATGATGAATAGTGACCGAATAGTAAATTTTCCTGTTGCATTACTAATTCTGAACTAATAGTGAATCTCCTGTTGCATGACAAATAGTGAACTAATAGTGAATCTCCTGTTGCATGACAAATAGTGAACTAAGTGAATTTTTCTGTTTTATAACTAATACTGAACTAATAGTGAATCTCCTGTTGCATGATGAATAGTGACCTAATAATGAATCTCCTGTTGCATTAATAATAGTTGTCTAATAGTGAATATCCTGTTGCATGACTAATAGTGGTCTACTAGTGAATCTCCTGTTGTGTGATTAATACTGAACTAATAGTGACTCTCATATTCCATGACTAATAGTGAACTAATAGTGAATCTCCTGTTGCATAATTAATACTGAACTCATAGAAAAAGATAAATTATAAACAAATATAAATAAAAAGTATTTAAGTAAAACATTAAAATACTAAAATGATATAGAACCTAAATTGTAGAGAGAGAGAGAGAGAGAGAGGTAGGGAGGGAGGAGGAGGAGGAGGAGGAGGAGGAGGAGGAGGAGGAGGAGAGAGAGAAAAAGCAATACACAGTGAGAGAGAGAGAGAGAGAGAGAGAGAGAGAGAGAGAGAGAGAGAGAGAGAGAGAGAGAGAGAATTATCACTATGCAATGCATATCTAAGTTTATTTCTCTTCATTGTATTGTGACATAAAATTTTCATAAAAAAGTCAAACTTTGCAATAAGAAACCTTGACAATAGTTCACCCTTCAGTGAACTGATGTTGAAATTAATGACATACTTATCTTTGCCACGCTCTCACAGCTTACATTTCCCCATATTTCTATTATACTATAAGGCTTTGAAGAGGCATATCTACTATTCTAATTAAGTCCTCTCTTAGTCACTGATCACAACAGTATTTCCCTGGGGCTACAATTGTCCCCCTAATCCCTAAACACAGTCACAGACACACACAGAAAACACAGACATCCACAAAGCAACCGACCTCTGAACCTGAGATCCCCTCAGAAACTTACTTTGCCAACTGGCTCTGATCATTCCCCTGCCCTCAACCTTCCAGCTTTTCCAGGAGTTCCTCTGGTCTGGAAGCACCCACCAGGAGGTTCTAGATTGGAAGAAGAGAAACATTAGCTCCAGTTCAAGAAAATTCCTGAAGTACAGAGAGAAATTTGTGGCTTATTACTATTTATATTTGCTGTCATACTTTCAGCCTGATCTTTTATTAAGCAACTTACACACAAAGGCACACACACACACACATACGCACCACACAGAAAAGATAGTGTTAATCCCTTTAACAATAACAGGACTGATCTACCCTACTGCAGAGTGATTACACACCTAACCATTTCCTATGTCAGTATACAAAACCGCAAAAACAAATAAATAAATACATATCTTCCGATAATTTATCAAAAGTCTGGAGATCATTTTACTTAAGACATGAGGAAGACATATGCAGAATTATTATTATTATTATTATTATTATTATTATTATTATTATTATTATTATTATTATTATTATTATTATTATTATTATTATTATTATTATTATTATTAAGATGACAACTCCCTTTTCATATGGAATAATCCTACAAGGGCCAGTGACTTGAAATTTGAGCTTCCAAAGAATATCGTGTTCATTTGAAAAAGATAAATATATGTTAACCCCTGGAAGATGACAGAGAGAGAGAGAGAGAGAGAGAGAGAATGATAAACAGTGAGAGGAAGAGGGGGGCAGGAGGGAGGGAGAGGGATATAGTGATACCCAATGAGAGAGGGGGAAGGGAGGGAGGGCAGGAGGGAGGGAGAGGGATATAGTGATACCCAATGAGAGAGGGGGAAGGGAGGGAGGGCAGGAGAGAGAGAGTGATACAAGTGAGAGAGATTCAGTGCCACATTCAACAATAATAATAATAATAATAATAATAATAATAATAATAATAATAATAATAATAATAATAATAATAATAATAATAATAATAATAATAATAATATTGAAATCCCTTAATAATTAAAAAAAAGCAAAGGAAATTGAAATTTATGCAAATGAGATATTAAGCAATTCATACCAATTCATAAACAATTTGGTTGAAATTGGTCCAGCAGTTTCTAAGCCAGATAATGATTTATTACTGGAGAATATAAAGAGCCAAAAAAGCAGTGGAGCAAAGCATACAGTGTACTGTGGAATGTGTACTGTAAGCAACACTCCCCCTTTTCCCCTGGGCATCCAAGAAGTCATTATTACTTCCAAATCTAAACTGCTTTTCTGGTCAACTTTCCCCCGACACCTTCCCACTACTTGTACAATCCATCTCAGTCACTGAGATTAAAGTTCTCCAAAGCACTCGTTGAGGGGGAAGCTTTATAAAGCTTTATATAAAGCTCTGATTTAACAATATAATCCCAAATTTGAGCCAGAAATTTTGCATCAAAGCAATGATAAAGCCAGTGAAATGCTTTCAAGATGCACTACAGCTTGCAGAAGGAATCACAATTCACTATAATTTGCTATATGAGTCTACAGTATCTCATCCTAAATCACAATTCACTATATGAGTTTACAAAGTCTCACCCTAAATAATAATTCACTATATGAGTTTACAAAGTCTCACCCTAAATAACAATTCACTATATGGGTTTACAGTGTCTCACCCTAAATCACAATTCACTATGAGAGTTTACAGTGTCTCACCCTAAATAACAATTCACTATATGAGTTTACAGTGTCTCGTCCTGAATCACAATTCACTATATGAGTTTACAGTGTCTCACCATAAATAACAATTCACTATATGAGTTTACAGTGTCTCACCCTAAATAACAATTCACTATGTGAGTTTACGGTGTCTCACCCTAAATAACAATTCACTATGTGAGTTTACGGTGTCTCACCCTAAATAACAATTCACTATGTGAGTTTACAGTGTCTCACCCTAAATCACAATTCACTATATGAGTTTACAAAGTCTCACCCTAAATCACAATTCACTATATGAGTTTACAGTGTCTCACCATAAATAACTGGACCATATGACTAATATCATGGAAAACAGCAGTGGTTTCCAAATGGTCAGTATTTGATAGAACAGGCACAACCTATGAAACATTACATAGAAACCACTCATCACCTATAACAGCTCACGTTACGTACCATTAATGCCTCTTAGACAGGCATACGAATGCTTGCAATTTCAAAAGCAGGTTTTAGACAGTTCATGTCTTGCACAGTTTTCAGCTTTGAGCTAAAGCATAAGGCGGTCACTGATCTCAATAGTATTTCCCTAAGGAGCTACAAACATCCCCTGACCATTACACACACACACACGAAGGAAACACTAACATTCACCAGCAACCGACCTCTGAACTGGAGACGCCCTCGGAAACTTACTTTGCCAACTGGTTCTGATTATTCCGCTGCCTGGAACCTTCCAGCTCATCCAGGAGTTCCTCTGGTCTGGAAGCACCAACCAGGAAGTTCTGGAATGGAAGCACAGAAGAAACATTAGCTGCAGTTCAAGAAAAGTACTGAAGCACAGAGAGAGATTTGTGGCTTATTTCTATTTATATTTACTGTCGTAGTTTCAGCCTGATATTTTATTAGGTAACAGACACACACAGACACTTGCACAGACACAGACAAGATGGAGTTAATCCTTTTAATAATGATACTTTTAATATAACCATTTCTAATTTCATTATACAAAACCACAAGAAAAATCAATACAAATATTGTGGATAATTGACCAAAGTCTGGACATCATTTTACCTAAGACACAGAATAGTACTATTATTATTATTATTATTATTATTATTATTATTATTATTATTATTATTATTATTATTATTATTATTATTATTATTATAGGGTGCCCTAAAAATGTACATCATATGCTGTACTGGCACTGAACTAATAGTGAATCTCCTGTTGCATGAATAATAGTGAACTAATAGTGAATCTCCTGTTGCATGACTAATAGTGAACTAATAGAGAATTTCCTGTTGCATGACCAATACTGAACTAATAGTGAGTCTCATGTTGCATGACTAATACTGAACTAATAGTGAATCTCCTGTTGCATGAATAATAGTGAACTAATAGTGAATCTCCTGTTGCATGACTAATAGTGAACTAATAGAGAATTTCCTGTTGCATGACCAATACTGAACTAATAGTGAGTCTCATGTTGCATGACTAATACTGAACTAATAGTGAATCTCCTGTTGCATGACTAATACTGAACTAATAGTGAATCCCCTGTTGCATGACTAATGATGAACTAATAGTGAATCCCCTCTTGCATGACTAATACTGAACTAATAGTGAGTCTCCTGTTGCATAACTAATAGTGAACTAATAGTGAATCTCCTGATGCATGACTACTAGTGAACTAATAGTGAATCTCCTATTACATGACTAATTCTGAACTAACAGTGAATCTCCTGTTGCATGATGAAAATGAACTAATAGTGAATCTCCTGTTGCAAGACTAATAGTGAACTAATAGTGAATCTCATGTTTCATGATTACTAGTGAACTAATAGTGAATCTCCTGTTGCATGACTGATAGTGAACTAATAGTGAATTTCCTGTTGCAAGACTAATAGTGAACTAATAGCGATTTGTCTGTTTCATAACTAGTTATGAATTTCCTTTTGCATGAATAATAGGGAACTAATAGTGAATCTGTTTCTTCACTAATAGTAAACTAATAGTAAATCTCCTGTTGCTTGATTAATAGTGAACTTATAGTGAATCTCCTTTTTCATAACTAATAGTGAATCTCCTGCCCTATGACTAACAGTGAACTAATAGTGAACCTCTCTTTGCATGACAAATAGTGAACTAATAGTGAATCTCCTGTTGCATGACTAATACTAAATTAATAGTGAATTTCCAGATGCCAGACTAATAGTGAACTAACAGTGAATCTCTTGTTGCATGACTAATGGTGACCTAATAGTGAATTTCTTGTTGTATGACTAATAGTGAACTAATGGTGAATCTCCTGTTGCATTACTAATTGTGAGCTAATAGTGAATTTCCTGTTGCATGACTAATAGTGAACATCTTGTTGGATGGCTAATAGTGAACTAATAGTGAATTTCCTGTCGTATGACTAATAGTGAACTAATAATGAATCTCCTGTTGAATGACTAATTGTGAGCTAATAGTGAATTTCCTGTTACATGACTAATAGTGAACTTATAGTGAATTTCCTGTTACATGACTAATAGCAATCTAATGGTGAATCTCTTTTTTCATAATTAATAGTGAATCCCCTCTTGCATGCCTAATAGTGAACTTATAGTGAATTTCGTATTCCATGATGAATAGTGAACTAATAGTGACTCTCCTGTTGCATGACTAATAGTGATTCTCTTGTTGCATGACTAATAGTGAGCTAATAGTAATATCCTGTTGCATGAATAATAGTGAACTAATAGTGAATCTCCTGTTGCACTTAACTGTGAATTTCCTTTTGCATGACTAATAGTGAACTAATAGTGAATCTCCTATTGCATGACTAATAGTGAACTTATAATGAATCTCCTGTTGCATGACTAATTGCTAACTAATAGTGAGTATCCTTTTGCATGAATAATAGTGAACTAATAGTGAATTTCCTGTTGCACAACTAATAGTGAACTAATTGTGAATTTCCTGTTGCATGACTAATAGTGAACTGATAGTGAATCTCATGTTGCATGACTAATGCTGAACTAATAGCGAATCTCCTTTTGCATGACGAAATCATGAACTAATAGTGAATTTTCCCATTGCATAACTAATACTGAACTAATAGTGAATATCCTGTCAGATGATGAATAGTGACCTAATAGTGAATTTTCCTATTGCATGACTAATACTGAACTAATAGTGAATCTCCTGTTGCATGACAAATAGTGAACTAATAGTGAATCTCCTGTTGCATGACAAATAGTGAACTAATAGTGAATTTTTCTGTTGTATAACTAATACTGAACTAATAGTGAATCTCCTGTTGCATGATGAATAGTGAACTAATAATGAATCTCCTGTTGCATTACTAATAGTGGTCTAATAGTGAATATCCTGTTGCATGACTAATAGTGGTCTACTAGTGAATCTCCTGTTGTGTGGACTAATACTGAACTAATAGTGACTCTCATATTCCATGACTAATAGTGAACTAATAGTGAATCTCCTGTTGCATAACTAATACTGAACTCATAGAAAAATAGATCAATTACAAACAAATATAAATAAAACGTATTTAAGTAAAACATTAAA